>JAREIS010000981.1:0-45985 GCA_030060385.1 Muscicapa striata striata
GGAAAGAACCAATTCTATTTACTGCTCTGGCATTGGGTGTCACCCAACTCTAATAGTGTACATAATAATAATAATGATGATGGGATTAGTAAAGGGAACACAAGAAAGCCATGAGCCCTTCAAATGGTCCCTCACTAGATGGGATGCTTCTAGTCCAATACAAACAGTTGTTGCTGTAGGAGCACCGAGTTTCATAGTGGGACTATGTAACCTAGCTAACATACTACAGTGTGGGAAAGCAGAGAATTTGACAGGATTTTACATGTGTCCGTATCAAACCCAGGAAAGTCGTATTGCAATTACCCAGGGAGTACTTTTGTGGATATTGGGGCTGTGAAACCATTGCCTCTGACTGGAGGACGAGAGGAGACCCTTTTTTGAAGGCAGAATTTGGACCGGTAGGCTGTGTCAAACCCTGGAGGGGACCCTCAGGAGAAATGTTATCCAGAGGAACCTGCTCCTTTGTATATCTTAATGTCTCCCAGCCAGAAAAAGCCGAATGGTTATTAGGAAAACATGGGGGATCCGTCTCTGGAAACCAGGGAAAGATAGAGGCAATATGATTCAAATAAAAAAGAGCCTGCACCACATGATCCAAGCCCTGTGGGACCCAACCCAGTTATTGGGGCGGGGGCGGAAGAAATATTGCAGATATTTCCCGAGAGAGAACGAGACGGAGGCCAAAAATGAATCTAGAGGTTGGCTCTGAGCCCACCAAAGAATATAATACACTTTGGAGGGTGATGCAGGCAACTTATAAGGCACTAAACCAGACCTACCCTAATTTAACGAAGAATACTGGCTGTGTTACATAGTGAAACCACCCTTTTATGAAGCTATAGGATCTGTTGCTGAGTCAAGACGAGTTAATGGAACAAACCCGAGGAGTGTTTGTGGGAAAAGAACAAGGTAGTGTCCAGAGAATATCAATGGCTCAAGTGAGTGGAAAGGGAGATGTGGGAAATGTACCTAGAGACAAGAACCACCTATGCCAGGTAAAAATGTCTGTATCAGATCCAAAGGAGCCGGCGCGTGGCTCCTTCCGGCTGTAAATTCAAAATGGGTCTGTAACACTTTAGGGTAACCCCGTGCATCTTTACAAAAGCCTTTAATGAAACCTATGAGTTTTGCATACAAGTCCTAATAGTTCCCCGAATTACCTACCATCCCGAAGAATATGTGTATGCTCAATACCAAACTCTAGAGAAACCCCATTTAGTGAAACGAGAGCCCTTCACAGCATTAACAGTGGCTGTATTACTAGGTATAGGAGCGGCTGGAGTGGGAACGGGGTAGCGGCCTTAGTAAATCAAGAAGTGGGATTTAAAGAGCTCAGGGTGTCAGTAGACGAAGATCTAAGGAG
This sequence comes from Muscicapa striata striata, assembly GCA_030060385.1. Classification (NCBI taxonomy): domain Eukaryota; kingdom Metazoa; phylum Chordata; class Aves; order Passeriformes; family Muscicapidae; genus Muscicapa; species Muscicapa striata. The sequence goes on from JAREIS010000981.1 coordinate 1,364, forward strand.
AATTGATAAATCCATAAAAGATCTCACAGACTCCTAGATTCGCTAGCTGAAGTGACCTTGCAAAATAGAAGGGGACTAAATTTACTGCTTTTACAACAAGGAGGTTTATGTGCTGCACTTAGAGAAGAGTGCTGTGTGTACGCTAATCGGAGTGGGGTTATAAGGGAGACCATGGCAAAATTACAAGAAGGACTAGAAAAGAGAAAACAAGAAAGAGAAGCACAACAAAACTGGTATGAATCTTGGTTCAGTAAATCCCCCTGGTTAACGACCCTCTTGTCCACAATAGCGGGACCAATAATTCTGCTTGTTTTAATACTGACCTTTGGACCCTGTATTTTTAACAAACTTATCAGTATAGTCAAGAGGAGATTAGAAGCTGCTCATTTAATGCTTGTTAGAGCAAAGTATGAGTCGCTAAATGGGGGGGAAATGGAAGACTATTTAGAACTCAGCAGAAAGGAACTGGCAAGGTACAGTGAACAAAAGGGTTAAAAAAAAAAAAAAAAGGGGGGAATTGTAATAAAATAAGTGACCTTTTGTTCACTGTCTAGTGTCTGGCAGTGAGACAGTTAACTGCCCTAGTGTCCTACTTTGTTTAGATAAGCTTTTGCTTCTCTTATCTAACGGACCTTGAAAGGGGAACAGGCTGTAAATTATCTCGCCTGCTGGCGAGACTAAGGGCAGAACGACCCGTTAGCTTTGCATGTTCACAAATGCTTGTAGATAATTACTGCACTAGGTCCACGAAAAAGAAAACCACAGCGAACCCTCATCAAAAACCACCAGGAGACAGGAAAAGACCCCTATCAACTGACGGAGCAAGCGCAAAGTGGCCGGAAGGATGATTTGGCAGAGAAGCGGAGACCCTAAAAAGGAGACCACAGGACCTTGGGCGTGCGGCGAAGGATCTGGGGAAGACCCTGCCCCCCCCTCGTCGCCCAGCGCTGCATCCTTGCTTACTCTTTTCTGTAATAATAAATTGGCTACATAATTGGCTTTATATTGGCCCGTTTGTGCTCATTTATAACAGTTCATAAATTGGTTACTGTGAGATAAAAGGGTGCTAAAGAATAATTTTTGATTGCTTCCCAGGGTGACATTGCATCTTGCTATCTTTTGTCTGGTTTCTGATGTAGCTGTTTTGAACTTGAAACGTATCTTTGTGAGAACTAATCTGCAGTGCTTTTAATAGAGAGCTATAATTCATCATCTGTTCAGTCCTACTAAAAAGAGGTCTGTATAATAGACTTTTTTAACTAAAAAAAATTAAAATTAAAGGCAAAGCAAATTCCACCAAACATTGAAAATAATGAGTTAGACATAAGTGTGTTTTGATCTAAGGCAAAATCCTTACAACATTGTCTTTCCCAGAAAGTTTTTTTCCTCCTGACTTACTGGTTCCTTTAAGTGAATTTAAGAACTGAGAGTTGTGAGTAGGGATGTTCTACTACATTTTTGTTATATTTAAGGAGAGAGTTTATAAGTTATTTAGCAGTCACAATACATGACCAAATGTATTTAGTTTTGGATTACAAGTTTTAGACAGTTTCCTCTTCTACTGTGCTTCAGCTACTAATGACCTGCTTTTCTTCTTTTGTTGTTTTCTGAAATTTGAGTTCCTTTTCTTATGCTAAGAAATGAAATAAATTTTTACTCTCATATAGCTCCTGAGATAGTCTTCTACATCTGCAGTACAGCACTGTTGTGGTTTTGGCAGGGTTTTTTTGTATCATTGAACATAAATTTCCTTATGCTCTGCTCCAACTTCCTCTGTTGTTCTCCCCAGAATATACAATTAAATTGTTAGTGTTTTGTTGTTGTTGTTGTTTTTTTTTTTTTTTTTTAAATTTTTGAAGACCTTGCAATGAAAGAATTTGCCCCTTTGTTGATTGTCATATCACTGCCAACAACTGCAACAACCCAGGCTTTAAGCCATTGAAATATGGGAAATATATTTGCCATGTAATGGAAGCACAGCAGTAGAGCACAAAGCCTTTGGAAAGTGCAGACCTTGCAACAGAATGCATGTTAATTGACTGCATTTCTTTGAATCACAAACTGCACCACCAATTCTTGCAAACTCATAGTAACTAGAAACAGCTGAACTGTAGGAGAAGGACTACATATTTCAAGCTCATCCCCACAGCTATTGCATTTTCACCAAATGAAGAAGTTGATACTTCTTTTTTAACATGATTTGTCTGACATATGTGAAAGTTGCAAAATATTATGCCACACAGCAGAGCGCAGCAGGTGCCTGAGGCTACCTGACAGAAACAAGCCCTCTTCTCACTCCAAAAATTTACAAATGCCAAAAGTTCACCCACAGGGGTGTCATCTGATTTGCCATCTCCCTCCCATACAGCATGTTGAAACTGAGGTAAGTTGTTATGTGAGATACTTCTTCCCCACAGCTACTTACCCAGTATTTGCAATAGAGCAAACTCAACAGAGGCACTGCATTCTGCTGCAGATGCTGCTGTTTTAGAGACACTCAGCACATTTCAAACTACTTTAGCATTCAAAACCAATCACTGCTATAATGTGATCTTTACATGATGCTTGTAGCACTCATATAGCTTGTTAAGGTGCTATTTACAATCTAGGCACTCTTGTCAGATGACACCAGCATTTCCCAGCTGATAGACAAAGACCCATCACATCTGTAGTCTTAACATCCTTCCTTTTCCTCATTCCTTTAATCTTAAAAGACGTTTCCTCATCATAGAATAATTTGCCTGATTGCAGTACTTAGAGGATGAGTCCTATTCATCAGCTTCATTCCTCTTTAACAGAATTGTCAAGCCTCCAGTTGCATTTATAACTGGTATCCAGATTTAAGATGTTCAAACTGAAGTGCAGAGCCTATGAAGAAAAATGATCTGATAGCCGTACAAGAGGTACTTGTTAAAAACCTTGTTCCAGTTTTCATGTTATTGTTGATACTGATGCTCTGATTAATTTGCTTCATTTGACAGTTCATCAGCATTTGCTGAGCTCTTACCCCGCTGTTTTACATTAAGGCCTTTAAAAGCCCGTTGTAAAGATATTGAAAAAAAAAGTAACACCCAAATATCAGCTACTGATCATATATGTGGAATTTCAAGTAAGGATTTATCTGGGCCCCCTGGAAATTCTGAGTATATTAGCTTATTTGTTAACACTTTAATCACAAAAAGGAAAAAGGAAGAACTACTCCTGATTAAGTACTTGACTTCCTTTTCCACACTGAAGAGTCATTGGCATAATAAAATTTATGGTTCTCTTCCCCTTAAGAATCAGAAATTAAGAGCCCTTGCTGCAGAAATACTATCAACGTGAGAAAGGATGTTTACTACGCTCTTAGCTCTTTAATCCTAACAGTTTCTCAAATAATCTGAACCAGACACAAGTATTACTGCAGAGAAGAAGGGAGGTCTAGTGAATAATTGTGCACAGTGATGCCACCAATGAAATAAGCCTTGCAATTTTCCACAGAAGCTTCCATTCCCTAAGCACTAGTGGTCTCCTGGAGAACTATACCAATCCATCACACCTACAGCTCTACAAGGACAGTGTTGAGTTTTCTCTCTCATAGTCACTTTGAATTTTTGTCCCTGCTACTGAGATTCTACGACAGCTCCAAAAACACACTGTATAAAATTCTGACAGAAGAAATGTCACTGGCTTCAGTTACTTAGCATGTGTTAAATGTCCTTGCAGGATGCTTACAGAGAGGCACCAAGGAGAGAAGTATGAAAGGCAGAAACATGAATGTGATATGTGCTGGGGCAAACACTGAGATGCCAGAAAGAAGCAGTGAAAAGAAAGTGGTGTCATGGTGCTGCTGTGTGTACAAAAGACCCTTGGTGTTTGTAAGAAAGGGGGGCACCCTGTGTCATTGTGGGTGTTCAGGGCAGGGAATGGAAGGCAAGAACAGGAGACATTCAGATGATTTGGAGAGCAAGAGGTGAAACAGAGCAGGAGAGAAAAAGAGGTTGAGAGGGGCTGTTGGGGTGTGAGCAGGGCCCTGTCAGTCCACGTGTCAGCAGTGCTTGCAGCAGACAACACAGCATCTCCTGGCTCATCATTAAAGTCCCTTTTGAATGTGTTTCCTACACAAAGGCTCCCTGAGGAATGGGAGGGCTGAGCACCTGCCTGTCGTGGAGCTAGGGCTGTGGGGCAGGGGCAGCACCAATGGACCCAGAGTGTGCAGGGTGTGGGTGCATGTGTGGGGGTGTGCTGAGGTGTGTGCATGTAAAGGTGGGCAGTTCCAGCACATGGAGTGGGACTGCAGTGGGTTCCCTGAGAGTCCTACTTTGTCCATTTGTTTGTCCATGTATTTATTTGCTACTAACACACCTTCATTCTCATCAGTCAGCAAGGGGAACAGGAAGAGAGCTTTGGTGTGTTCATGTCTCCATGAGCATCCCTGCCTGCATTTCTCTGAGTGTTTTGCAGCAGTGAGACCCTGGATGCTGGCAGTACACATGCAACCCCACTGAGGTGGGACAGGGAGCTGTGCAGCCTCGCCTCTCTCCTGCTACCTGATTTGTCTACTTGTAACAAACATTGCTTAAGAGTCTTTTTTAGTCACTAATTTCACAGCTTAACTAAAAGGAAAAATAGGCAGCTTGCAGTGATTACTGAAAATTGATCCAAGTCCTGTCCATGTGAATTACAGCTATGGTTAAGATGCTTGACCTAAATATGGGTTTAGATCTTACAGTTGAGTGGTTTTCACTCCTTCATGCAAGGAATGATTTTTTTTTTCTTTATTCATCTGGCTAAACGTACTAGCACAAGTATACCTCTGCTTCCGTGGGTACTGAGTATATATTCTAGTTGTTTACCCAGGAAATTTCTGACTATTTCTTCAATTTCCATTGGCAAATAGCTCAAACACAAATGAAACTGCCAAAATGCACAAGCTTTAGCCATTGAAGTAAAGGAGGAAAAGCTAGAGAAAATGAAAAATCTACAAGGGACATCAAAATAAACAGGATTCAAAAATGATTCAGCAAATTGCAGCTAACAGTGAAGGGGTTTTTCTGGTATGCCACTTTGTAAATGTTGGGCAGTGAAGCTGGTGGAGGGTTTAGAGAGTAAGTCCTGTGAGGAGTGCCTGAGGAGGCAATATTTGTTTAGCCTGGAGAAAAGGAGGCTCAGGAGAAAACTTTTCACCCTCTAGAGTTACCTGAAAAGGGGTTGTGTCTGGGCAGGGGTCAACCTCTTCTCCCAGCCAAGCAGTGACAGGACAAAAGAACACAGCCTCAGCCTGTGCCAGTGTAGGTTCAGGTTGGACATCAGGAAGAATGTCTTCACAGAAGGAGTGGTCAGGCATTGGAATGATCTGCCCAAGGAAGTGATGAAGTCACCATCCTTGAAGGTACACAAGAAAAGACTGACATGCTATGGTGCTATGGTTTAGCTTGCATGTTGGTGTTTGGTCAAAGGTAAGACTCAAAGATCTAAAGATCTTTTCTAACCTCAATGATTCTATGGCTCTAAATGTGGCCAGAGCATCAATCCTGTGAAATACAAGTGTACAGGTGGTCGTATATAAAAAATCATATAATTGTGGTAGAATTAGAGTTGTGTCACTATGAAAGCATGGTAAAGCAACTCTCATTCAATCACCAGTACTTTATTTTTGGATGCTAAGTGGTACTACTGAGAATTAATTCCTAATATCATTGTCTCAGAGGAACCTCTGCACTGATTAGAGAAACAGCAGTTTAAATGGCATGGGAAGGAGAGCCACACAAATATTCTAAATTACTGGTTTAGGTCACTTAGATAATCCCCAACAAAGGTATTAGCAAAAGTGGGTTTAATACAAAAATGAAAGTATAACAAAATTTTTGGCAGCATTCATTCTACTTTGTACTAGATGGTTAAAGCCCACAGAGGAAAAAAAAAAAAAAAAAAAAAAAAAAAAAAAAAAAAAAAACCTAAAATCATAAATAAATCAATCTAAAACTAAAATCAACACAAAAATTATCTACATGGAGGTTGGGGTGAGTGGTGACCAGGAAAAGGGTAAGGATAAGAAAAGGTAAGGATATAAAAAAATAAGGGAGACCCTCCCATTGAGGCATAAGGCTCACTGTAGCATCGAGCAACAAATTAGGCCTAAAGGTTTTAACAGTACTTAATCAATAACCTAATTTAGAAAAATTAACAAAAATTCTTAAAGCATTTACTATATCACAACAGTAACTCACTGATAAATTTAACCTACCTACAACTCTAACATACATAAGAATCTAAGAGAGCAGCATTCACAGCAGGCTTGCTATAGCTTATCCACACTCACATGCACACAGACCTAAATGGGTATGGAAAATTCATACCTCTGAAAAATTTCCCCTGGATTCAGTGAAGTACTCCTTTTGGATGCCTTTGCATCTTCTCAATGGGTGAAGGGTTGAACCTCTAGGAGTGGGGGTGTCAGTCCAGGCTCTGTGTTAGCATTCAGCAGTGATCCTCTGCTTGTTCAAACTTGAGAGTTTGCTGGCTCTGAGAGATGTCCCACTCAGAGGGAGATCACTGTTTGCATCCTGCTGCAGTCCAGAAGAGCTCAAAGGATCTCAGTCAGGATCACTTTTAAAGACTTGTTAAATAGGTCATTAGAGTTGGCTTTACTTATAATAATTTTTCACCCTGGATGCAATTCAGGTTGGTAATTTTCTTTTAAGGTTCAATAGCAAATTAACCCACTTGAGTTATTATTCAGGCAAGAAAAATAAGTTTCCAAAGCTGTTCATTAAAAAACAGGAGCTCGTTAGACAGCATAAGTTCTTAGGAGCAGACAGTGTTTCTGATAAACTCAAGAGGAGCTTAGTCTGGGTGTTGTAGATCAAGGCTTAGGCCTAATGAGCATTTCTGAGATCACAGAGCATCCCAAGGAGGAAAGGAGGGAATGCACCACAGCTTTCTAATAATCATCAAGCATTTTGCATTTCTGACTGGTTCATATTGCACTATGTAACATAACACAGAGACATGCAGTTTTTGCTATGACATAAAAGATGGAGAAGAGTGAACTGGTACTTTCAAACATTACTTTCACACACAGATGGGCCTGAAAACTAACGTTTTATAGTGGCTCTAGTTATTGCATGCAAGGAAAGGAATACTGGATTTGACAATCACCCAAACACCTGGAAGCACTTGAAGCATGTGATATTCAGTTGTCCCATGCTCACCTACCATAGAATTGCTTTCTATCATCTGCACTTGAATATTGTCATTACAATTGAATGCTTACTTTGTTTTCAGATTGTATTTGGAAATGCAGTTCACTTTTACAATTCTTATCAACACAGGATTCTCATGAGTACTCTTCTGTTGAGTCAATTCTATAAATTTATTCTTTTGTTGCAGTGTATTTGTGACATTACTAAATGGAAGAAACATTTAATGGTGAAAAAGTTAAAAGGTTCTGGGATTGTACTCAAAATATACACTAGATCAGATGGTAAAACAAAGAATTGTGTAAACTTAAAACAGAATTTTTAAATCCATTGAAGCAGATACATTGTTAGCAACTCTCATGAAAGAACCACATCAAAATGAAGCAATTAATTTAAAGACTGGGGAAAGAATAAAATTATTTAAACATCTCCTTATATCTTTGAAGGTAAGAGTGGAGAGTAAAAAGACCGGGTAGAAATGATTCTTGGGTAAAATGAAGTAATTGGGTTACTGCTATTTGAAGGATGTAAGGTTCATTCAACTGATTTTAGAATGGAAATGTGATATTATGATAGTGAGATCTTCAGTGGAGGGAATCTAGGAAAATTTTTCTGACTTGGGCTTCTGGCTTGAAAAGTTAATGTGCAAAGGTATGCCTGAATTTTCTCCAAGCAAGTTATCAAATTTAAAGAAAATGTCCCCTCAGGTTCTCAGAGGTAGGAATAATGACAGAATGCTTTCAAAATTATTTTGTGGGTCCACTGATAGAAATCTATAAAGGAGTAATTTCTACATGTAACTGTAGGTTCCCTCCCTCAATACTCTGAAGTAAGGTTACAACATTTCTTTTGCAAAGACTGTTGAGCAAGCCACAAGACATGGTGTAGAAGTCTTTTATTTCTCTCTAGATAGTCCCAGTAAAGACTGAATCTGACAGCTGTTCTGAGAATATTTAAAGATGTGAAGAGTTCAACCGCAAGAAAAAAACCACATTTCTTATGAACTCAACCACCTGGCAGAGTAGAACAAAGGAAACAGATGATTAAACCAACACTAAAACAACCCTGAGAAAATAACCAGATGAAAAAGGAAAATTGGGGTTTGATAATTCCCTTAGTTCCAACAGCTCCTCAAACCTTCCTTGCTACTAACTTCCTTTGAGGAGTTTGAGCCTGAAATATACATGAGACAGAACATCTGATGTGGTACAAGTGCTGTCGGATACATGGGTTAAACCATTATGCAAATATTATGTTAATCTTTGAATCAGGCACATTTTTAAGTAGCTACTAAATTACAGAAATCCAGGACTAGAGCAAAAGCTTGTTTTTACAAATTTCAGAGAGAGAATACCTGGGAGGGTGGAGATCTGGGGATGCAATTAGCCTGTGCAAATCCTGAACACAGGCTGTGTCACAAATGCAATGGGCTGTAACCAAACTACAGGCAAGGTCAACCCTTTTGCAAATTAAAGTTACTGGAGAGAAGAAAGCAATAGATAAGTTTTACCATTCAAGTCAGCTGAAATTGTGCAAGCAATGAAATTTTTCATGACTGTGGAGACCCATCTCTGGTGTACTCATGCAAAGATGGGATTTGGAAGAAAGGTTAATTTTTGCTTCTTTCTTCTGAGTGGTTTTTAGAGAGCTGATTTTTGTGTCTATAGCAGTTCTTGTGAAAATGGAGGCTAGCATTTAGAATTACTGAAATGATCATCATAAGATTAAAAAGCCAGAAGTTTTTTATTCATGATGATACTATTTTAGGAGTCCAGCCTTTGGTTAAATTTATAGTTTTAAACTATTAATTCCCATTAGAAAAGTGATTTAATGTAAGTAGGTGCTCATTGTTCCTTGTTCCTCTCTTCTTTTTTGGCAGAAAGCTCCTTCTTGAAGCCTCTACATTCTTCATGTTTTTGTTGTTTTTTGTTTATTTTGTTGTTTTATTTTTCTTTATAGTTCTTAAGTCCTGGCAGCTTGTTTTATCAACTCATGATAAAACTAAATAAATGGATTTCTTCTTTTGATGTGGGAAAAAAGGACTAACCCAAGCTCAATATACTGGAATGACATATTTGTTCTTGGATAGCAGAGGGGCACAGTGTATTTCTTTGTCACAGAAGCAACCAGCTAGATAAGCTGAATTTTACACAATACTATTTCCATTCCATCTGAGAAAAATTCCTGCTACTTTTCTTAATGTAGTAGTCAAAGGGAGCCTTATGTATATGTAACATTATAAAATAATCCAGTAAGAAATGAAATCCCATTATCTTTAAGATAATTTTTAAAAATTAAACTAAAAACTATGAGATATCAGAAACCAGCTTGTCTGTGCAGTGGACATTCATGTCTCTTTATTTAATGTCTCTCTTATTTGCATGGCCTCATTTACATGGGATCTGGCCCATGTGGTTCCTGGAAAGGTTAGTACTCACTAATCAGCAGCTGTTCAAATTCCATTTTTTTTTCCTGGTTGTTCCATGTGTTTTCTCAATTCTTACTGATTACCACTGAAGGAAAAAAAAAAAAAAAAAAAAATTAGCCCTTGGCCCTTTGCTTAAGGTCTTTTTCTTGCAGTGTCCAGAACTGGTACCTTTAATTGTTTCACAGAATCAGTTTTTATTCTATAAAATGATAAAACAATATGTAATGTATGTTATGTTCAAATCATTAATCGGTTTAATTACCTTTATTTGAACACTAACTTTTTGCCTTAGTAAAACTAGGTATTCAAGCTGAGATAAGGTGCATGTCAAAGACTTGTGGTAGGTTCCACTGTTTCAGTCAGAGAAAGCCTCACATAGGTCCTATGTCCTCTCTGTTGGACCACTGTGTATTCCTTGTGTACCTTAAGGCACGTCAGATGCCATAGATACCAATATTTAAGCAAACTATGTCAATCACCTTATAAATGTATTCACTTCAGTCACAAAACTATTCAGAGTACAACATCTTGACCTTGACACAAACATCTTCCTTTCAGAAAAAAAACCATAATTTTATACCTAACCTATATAGTGCACTAGACAATCTCTATCAATTACTTCAATTCAGTGCTGGACTCACCCAGACATGTTATGCTTATCATGTGATACAGTTAATGGAAAATTTCTTATGTCTTTTAGCCCCATAGGTGATTTCTTCTGTTTCTTCTAGTCTACATGGATGAAAAATCAGTATCTCCTCTTTTAAAACTTGTTACCTCATTATTTTTACACAATTATCTTTGCATTGCTTCTCTTGCATTTTTTTTAATCTCAGTTGTTGGCTCTTTGCCCCTTCTGTACATGTGTTCTATAACTGACTAATCTCTGGTGTCATTCCCTTTTACTAAGTTCTCTTCCCATTCAAATCCATTATTTCCCTCCTGTTATCTACCTGACCTTACCTCCAAATGTCTTTTTCATTTTTTTACTACCTTCTATTCTTAGTGTAATATTTAGATTCCTCTTTAATCTCTTCATCTTTCTGTAAAATTCAGAAGTTTTTTTTTTTTTAAACCTCTCCTCAGTTATTGCCAGTTATGCTGTCATATTGTCATCTTTTCTTTTTATACAACATCATCGTCTCTATTCTCTTTCAATTCACTTTTGCTTTTATCTTCCATAATTTTCAGTGTTTTCAGTCTTTCTGAATTTCTTTCCAGTATCTATCTTCTTTCCACAAGAAACTTATTATTAACCTGCCTTCGTTTAGCTTTATGTTCATTGTCCAGCTGTTCTCAGCATTTAAAAAACATATTTTATATTTTCATGCAGAGTACTGTGTCCACTTTTTGATTTGGTTATTTGCTTTCTGACCTGCATCTTGTTATTCAAGCCAATAGCTTCTTCTTCCTCAAATGCTCATGAAAGAATGGTGGCTGCCCTCAAAACATGGTAGGAACAGGAAAATTATCTTTTTTTTTTTTTTTTTTTTCTGCCATTGGATTCCAGATCTTTAAGACCAGATCACAAAATGTCGTGCTTAGACAAATAATGAAACCCACAAGTGTGAATTAACTTTCTTAAGTCTGTGAATGACTTTAGGTAAACATTCATTAAGCAAAGAAATTTTGATTTTCAAGGCTTTGTAAATTCGCTAGATTTGTGTTATTTCCATAGATTTTCAGTATCATAAATTAACTTCCCTGCCGAAAGTCAAGCTCTTTTTCTAAAGACAAGGAATATGAGAACAGTAGTTTTCTGCAAAATATGATTTCTGTGTAGCATAATTGGAGAACTAAAAGGACTCCAGATTTGTTTAAAAGAAATTTTATCAAAAAACCTCAGACAATTATGTAAAAATCTGAAAATTTTCTACACCTGAGACTTTTCACAGTAGAGTAAGTCTGATTCAGGATGCAGATAACAAATACCATTCAGAATAAAGAATTTTTTAGACTCCCATTAAACATGTAGCCCAACACCCTTTCTATTATAACCTATTTTTTATGCTATAGGCACAATGAAAAATTTAAATGTGGTTGCACTTGAGATGGAAGAATATCAAGAAGAATCAATTGGAGGAGTTGTAGTGACTAGGCTGATCAAAATTTTATTTGTATGCTCTTATCCAAAGTTCACTGGGTTTTTAAAGAGTCTATTGACTTCTGTGCCCTTTAAAAGGGGTTTAAGTGCCTCTTTCTGAGAGTTATCTGCAGGATATTTTGCTCCCCCATGGTAAACTCTTATTGAACAGACTATTGCAACTGGAAGTAAAAATCTCAAGCACCTAAAATAGAGCAGCACTATTTTAAAGCAGAAGCATTATTCAGATTAAGTCAATGTTAATATCTCTCAATTTCAAGTAAAGAAATAGTTTCTGAATTTCAGATTTTCCCCTGGGGGCTTTTTAATGATTTTATGATTACACACAAGAGGTCATTTCAAGATGATCTGATTATATTTTTATTAATCTATTATATTCAAGACTATATAAACGTGGTTCATTCATTTTGCATACAAATAAATTTTTATGGATAAAGCTATATAAAAATTCTAGATAAACATTCTGCATAAATGGATTTGTATGTTGTCAAGAAGAAGATAGATACAATTGTGGTAATATGATCAGTTGCCAGAGCTGTCATTGGGCTGTGCAGCTTAGATAGAGGTGGGTTCAGGGGCCCTGGCTGCTGCCACTCCTCTTCATCTACAGCCCTTACATCAACAAAGCAAATACATACAATCAAAGAGCTACTGCACCACTGACTGGATATGGGGTTTTCTCTTTTGTGGTTCTGTGTGATAGATTAAAACCTCATTCATTATGAAAAAAGGGTTTAAACCCACACACAAATGGCCAATAGGCAATTTATAAATATAGTTGTTTAATAACCGTGTAAAACATTTCTGTAATTAAAATTTAAACTGCCTATTTCCTCTGTCTTTATCTCTGCACTTTTGCTAGGTAAGTCAGAGAAGACCTAATCCTAATGACAGGGTAATGTGCACTAAAATGAACAAATTTTCAGGGTGATCAGATACCGGAGAGATAATACTATGATATTAAATAATAATAAGTCTCATTCTTCTTATTTAATGATTAAAATTTGTTATAATAGGATGTACGATAGAATGATAACATTTTAAAGTTCTATGGTTCCCAAAAATTATTTCAAAATACCACCACCTAAATTCTTCAGCCTTGATTGAAAAATCATCCTTCATCCCAGAAGTAGAAGGTTCTTGAAAGTAAATACACACACCCCAATGCTTTCTTTATGTTGTGCAAGAAACAGTGAAAACTGGTGTTTACGTAACTGTGGTCTTATTTTGGCATGAATGGATGAAGAATTGAACATTACACCATCTGGAAGATTTTTCTGAATTGGTGGTGTCATCCTCGTGATGTTGAAACACTCAAATTTTTATAGCCTTTCATGTGAGGCACATGAATAGAAGGCAATATCTGAATTAGTAAGGGTAAAGTTGAAGAGGCACAAAGTTCAGCAGTATCTAGGAAAACTGGTTTACAATTCCAAGCTAATCAATCTTAAATGTGAACTTTCTGCATGTGGACACCTAATTAAGTTTTCAATGTTAACTTGCTTGGGTTTTCTTTTTTAATACAGATAGAGGGTTGCTTTGTGATGTTAGTATATAACCTTGACAATATCTTCTAACTTTTTCTCCAGAGTCTTAATATATTCCAGCTATCTCAAACTTTAGTAATGAGGTGGTTTGTATTATAAAGGTTTTCTTTGTACCCTTTGAAATTTGAGCCTGTCTTGCCTTCTTCCTAATCCTATCTCATAGCAGGAAATGAGTAAATAATTCTAGTGGGTGCGCTGGCAATTTAGAAAGCATTAAACCCACAACAATAATTTAAATTAAAATTTGAAAAGCAACATGTTAGTAAATAAATAGTACAGAAATTTAAAAATGCTTCTTATAGACTGCTCATCTACCTAAGCAAAAGTGCAAAAAAACTAGGAACCTGAAAATTTATGTATGTATTCTGAAATGCCTCCAGTCTAAAGCAGAAATGAAGATATTTTGCTAGCTTATTTTTAAATTCATTTTTCACATCTAGTATCAGCTTTCATCTAGGCCCATATGGAAGAGTACAAGCACTGAGGCTGGTTGTGTCAGACCACATATACCAGACTTCTGATACCTGTGTTGTAAGTGACAAGCCTGTGAAGGCCTCTAAGTACACACACAGACACATTATAGCCATAACATTACAGTCTTGGGATTTGGTCCATCTGGTAGTAACTTGGCAATTTGCATGTATTTTGTAGCTCAAAGTTGTTCACTGAGCACTGTTCATTTCACTGTTCACTGTTCACTGTTCATTTTCTCATCTACAACCTATGCAAAGCCTAAGTTTGTAAGTTTCACTTACTAATGTTCTTATTCCCATGTTTAAAAACAGTAATCTTATACAGGTAAAGGCTTACAAGATGAAGAGTAAAAGTTAAAGACAAACCCCAATATGTAATACAAAAATATACAAGTTAAATTAGATTCTGTGAAAAATTTTGATCAACTGGAATTGCATTGGACATGCAGTTGTTTTATCTTCCTACCAGAGGTCAAAAAGATCTTCTGTCAGTAAGAGCTCTTTTGTCATTCTATTGTGGGTTTGTTCTGTGACCATGGTCCATTCTTTTGGCCTTACTGACAGAATTTTCTCAACAATACAGTTTGAATAATGTAGCTATCTACCAGAAATATGCTAAAGCATTCACTAATTTACTAATTAATGCATCAAAATGCATAGAGACAAGAAATGACAGCCAGATGTTAAATATTACTCACATCTCGTTTAATCTCAATTTGATTGCTACAATGAACAACTAAGTGCTATAACTGGAAATAAAGCACTTTTTCCTTCCTTTCCTTTCATAAGTCAAATGGTACAGTGAAGGTAAAAGTTCAGTCTCAAAGCTGTGCATTAGTCTTTAACACAAGAAGTGTTAAGGCAAGAAACAACTCCTCAGCTTGGATTGTGTAAGAAAGTTAATGTCAGATACACTGTGGACAAGGGCTGAGTAGTTGCATAAAATTGACTGCTTGCAACCAAGTTATGGAGTGTTGAGATGACTGAAACAAAGTTCAACCTAGCTGCATCACACCAAGAGATGTGTGTTCTCCCATCACCCATGTGAAGCACAATGTACCATGAGACTATCTGAACAAAAAATGTTCTACATAGTGCCTGAAAGATGTGATTCCTACATGTACTTACTACAGTGCATTAATAAAGACACTTCAGTGTGTGCCTAGTACCTGAGGAAGATAATTAAGCACTTGAGAAAGGTATTCTGAAAACAAGGCAAAAGTTGGTAATCTATGTGAGAAGAGACTGCGTGCAGACTTTTAAAACAAGTGTTGTTTACGGGATCAAAATAATAATGAAAAATGGAGGCTGGGACACAAATAACATTTATTAATGAGCACATATTATAGAGAAACACAGCAAGACATAACTGATACACAACAAGATGATTAGTATACTTGTTCATCTGGAAGTTGCCATTCAGATGGTCCTTCTTCAGCAGCAGGGGAGAAATTGCATTCTTGCTCTTGATCCTCTCATTCTTTTAAAATCTGTCTCTCTAAATAACCATCTTATTTACTTATCTTCTCTCCTTAGTATCCACGTGGCCAATTAATGGCAGGCACGACAATAAAATCCTCTTCATTTCAGGTTACCCCATACTGGTTTTGAATCAAAGCTTTTCATATCAACTTCAAATTAATAAAAATAATAAACAACAAAAATACATTATTGCAGATAATAAATTCAAATAATCAACTATTGATATCAGCATAAAATTAATATGAATAATATAAGAAATTAAAGTACCAAAGTTCAGTCTGATATTTTAGAGCAAAGGAAGTTAATATTTGTTTACAAACTTTTAGGGGAGTTAATTTCAGCTATCCCATTCTATCTCACATGGATTTTGTTCATGTTTTCACATTTACAGAGTCAAGATCATCAAGGTATGCAAGTCCAGGTTGCCTGTCCAGGAACACTTAGATGGATTAAAGAGGGTTGTCTTAGATTCTTCTTGACTGACCACAGAGAAGTTTTAATTTTTTTAACAGAATTTTAAATACTCTGAAAAAGTCAACAAGTGTTATTAGGCAGTCCTTTGCTTCAGTATGTTACTTACTCCAGCATTCATAAACCTTAGGCAGGGTTTTTGTTCCCAGGGTTTGTTTTTTGCTTTTTATTTTGCAATGTAAGTTTAGAATCTGCACATATATCTGTATTATTTTCCTGGTAGGGTACTTATGTACTCTAACTTTTTGTTTTCATTTTTTGTCTGTTTAGGGTGCATGACTTCCTGTTGATGAGTTGTTCCTCATGTGGTCTATTCAAAAAACAGACCTTTTGATCTTGATGAAAAATCTCTCTGTTTTGCTTGCTTTTATTGCTTGTGGTGGTATTGCTCAGAACAGTGCTGCATTAGAGTGTCTTGTGCCTGTGAAAGTCTATGTAGATCTAAGGCAAAGACTTGGCAGTGTTACAGCTGGTTCTGGCAGTGTATTTAAATTGTTTGTCGAGAGGAATTTTATTAGTATATTTTTTCAGCTGATTTCATTAAATCCTTGTATTAGTGATTATGATTTAGAATAACACCTGGACTTTGTTACTAATAGCAGCTTAATAAATCAAAGATTTTCTAAGAAATATTGATTGTGACCCATATCTTCCCTGGCTAGATCCCGAGGAAAATGATGTTTACAACAGCAGCTCTTTGTAGACAGTTGAAAATGTCTGTTTCTTGAAATGCCCTAAATTATCAAAATACCTAATTGGTCTTTGCATTACAGTAGTCCTGACATCTTTTTCCAGTCTGTGCTACAGAGCAGCTAGTGGTAAATAGAAGAAGAAAATTCTGGAGTGAGCAGTGAGCATCACATTCCTCTTTTGCAAAAAATTGACCTTTGCTGCTCTTTCACTAGATCTCTTTATTTAGCAAACTTTGAATATAAAAGCACAACTTATTTACAAATTCATATCAGCAAATTAGGACCAGTTTCCTACAAGAGCACTGGGAATTTTGTGGAAAGGTCTTAGAATAAGTTTTGGACAATATTGGAGACAGATACAAAATTTAAACCATAATGGATTAAATACTGAGAATATAATTATAGGTAGTCAACATGATTTACTGGAATATAAATCTTGCAAAGCAAATCTGATTTCACTGTCAGCCTACACAAGATTATAGATTTGGTAAATAGAGTTGAAATTATACAAAGTATTTGACTTCATACCACATAATGTTCTAATGGAAAGAATCACACAACTAGATCATCATTGCCTGACAGACAGGGGACTTATTATTCTGTTTGTTCTCTATCATGTTCCACAAAGTTTTGTACTGGACACAGTTCTGTTCAATGTTTTCATCAGTGACTTGGTAATAAATATATAAATCACTACTGAACAAAATACACTGGAAGACACACAAACCTTATGAGTGGAATGATGGAAAAAGCACAGCTGACTGAAGTTAATGTCTTGGAGCAAAGGAGTAACAAAAATGTACTGTTTGTACTAGTAATTGTATAAATAGTAGAAGCAGAATAGTAAATGCAGCTGTGAGGTATCATATTTGTGTGATCCGTATTGCTATTTCATAAGATAATGAAAAAAAGTTTAAAAGAGGAAAAGGGGATTCATTTGACAAAAAAAAACAAAAACCTAATGTTAATGATTGAAACATAGTATTTAGTTTGGTTATCTTTAAAAGTCATAGAATGATAAAATCATTTAGATTGGAAAATACCTCTAGGATGTTCACTCCGTTAACCCAGCACTGCCAAGTCCTCAAATGAACTGTGCCACATCCTTTGAATGCTTCTGTGAATGATGACTCAACCACTTCCCTTGGAAGCCTGTTCCAATACTTGATGACCCTTTTGGACCCTTATAAGCTTCGTACTTTTACACTCTTTACCAGTTTTGCTGCCCTTTCTTGGAAAATGCTAAAATAATGGTGTTGAACAACGAGACCAGGAAAATTTCAGAGACTTTGAGTCTGCATTAGTGTTTAGTTTGTTTTATAAGGGGCAGTTTGAAAGTAAATCTCTTGATTCTGCTCCATCACTGTGCTTTGGATTACACCACAGGGCCATTTCAGCCTGCATGTGGAGGAATGTACGGATATGGACTTGTGCTGGGATTCAGTAAGTGTGCCAGATACTAATGAGCACACATCCAGCATAGAGCTTGCTCAGTGTACAAGTCCCCCAAGCACTTGTATGGCAGATGACCCCCGAGAAGTGGTTTACCTACAAATCTAATCCTATGTTCTGCCATAATGCAAGTACAGCCAGAGTTAGAAATTACTCAAGGACTTCTTTATGTTTTACCAGACCTTCTTTTCCTCCCATAAAACTAAAACACACTTTAAAACCTCCCCCCAAAAATGGTCTATTCCCCCAAATTTCTGTTGGTTTTGTTGGTTTTTTTTTTTTTCATACCAAAGAGCAAAAGAAAAATATAAAAAATCTCATCTAGTTGCTAGACTGAAATGCAAAGTGGGATATGTTAAATTTCCTACTTGTAGAAATAAAAAACTTTTTTTGATGATACACTTTACAGCTTCACTTTAAACATTTATAAAGTCTGTGACTCAATATTAGAAAAACTGGTAAATTGGCAGATATATGACTTTCTGGATAAAAGGGTCATTTTCTTGTAAAAAAAAAAAAAAGTGTTACTATTGGAGTTGTTTTTGTGGAGATAAGCCTCTATTTAAGGCTGAGAGTTTCAAAGTTAGATCTTTTGTTCCATATTATTACTGACAATATGACATTTTAACCACCAATATTTTTTTTTTTAATTACACATATGTTTCCTAAAACCTGTTTGAAAATACACTTAACTGAAAACTAAAGCCTGTTTTTGCTTTTTAATCTCTTCACACTGCAAGTAGTGTACTATAAAAATGTATTTTTTACAAAAAGATATTGAATAGGTTTGTTTCCACTTTCCTTTGGATAGGGTTTCTCATAGCATTTGAATATAAGCTAACAGGGTGAAAAACAGGTGGAAAAATATCCACCTTTTCTAAAGCTATTTAATGTTCTGGACAGCAAGTGGTGCTGCTGCATATAGAATGCATAATAGTTAATAATCAAAGAGAAATAAGATCCATATCAAGAAATTACTGTTCTCTGTTTCAGGCAGAATGCATGTCTGAAACATAGTAACACATCTAGAATACTACTAGAATAGTAATATCTACATTCTTCCTATATCAAGCACTTAGAAATATTGAAGAAGCTCCGACAGGAGAACAAAAATAAATTAACCTTTTGTCTGATTTACTTCGAAATTTTAAGTTATTTACAGTTGATTAGTGAATTATTAATATTTCTTATGTTAATTCATAATATATGCAAATTTGTAAGCAACATCAGGGAGATATTAAAATCATCATCTTAGAGAGGCATTAGGCAGAAAACCAGCTTCAGTGGTGAAAATAGTAGTATTATTGTAGTATTATTATTATATTCTAAAATCTGCTGTATTTTAGTTGTAATAGTTCAAATTATTACTCATACTTGGCTAATTTAATATTGTGTTTTTTCTGGTACTTGCATAAATGATTATTCAACATCTGAAACAACTCTGTTTCTTTTATTATTTTCATACTTACTGACAGAACATTGGCTCAAGAATTATGTATGTGTGTGTATATACATATCTATATCTAATCTATAGCTATATCTATGCACTAAGTTTTTCAGATAAACAGTTTCAGGGGCATCAAAACAATTCTCATACAAAAATATTTCCTAATAATCACCCATGGTATTTTGGTGTCTTGTATTCCATAAATTAACATAATAAGATATCAAATTCCTATCTGAAAAAGTTGTTATTAGTCTGATATTTGGACAGCTAGAAGGGTAGAAGATTTTTCTTTTTTATTTCTGCCTGGACAAACAATGAAGTGCATGATGTTATTCTCAGCTGTCTAAAAATGTTATTTCCTCACATACACTTGCATTTCGGTCTGTGTTATTTCTACACAATAAGTTTTGGCAATTTTTATCTATCTTTTTTTTTTTTTTTTCCTTCAAATTCATCAAATATTACAAATTATCTGGACAACAGAACATGAAGCACAGAAAAAAAGCTGCTCCCCTTATACTCTAGTACTATTCAGATCCATATTGTCTGCTCTCTAAAGTCATCAAAATGAATTTTTTACCTCTGAAATGGTAACAGAGTCCTTTCAAAAACAATGAGGAAAGAAATGTGAATAAGATTTCAACTTTTATGGCAACTTGAATCAGAGCCATCAGGCACTGAAGGGTCAAATGGAAAACGCAACTGAAATTCCAGGGAACATTACATCCCAAGGAGGGGGAAGTTTTCCTGTTTTATTTTCCATTGGACTGGACACATTTTACCAGATCAGCAGGTAGGAGAAGCTGCATGGGACCAGCTTCCAAGCCAGAGATCATAATCAGTTTGCAACTCTTAGAAGTAAACTTAGTAAAGTAGACTTCACAAGTAAACTTATGAAACTTAGAAGTAGAAATGGAAAAATATTATTGTTTTTTAACTGTGCACAGAGAAAAATATGTAACATTCAACATGAGCAGAAAGATTGGGACTCACTTCTGTAATGCCTGTAAATTAACCTCTAGATGTGCTCCTCTGCACTGTAACTTTGCATGGAAAAATATTTTCTTAACTGGAAGTTATGCATTTTTCTTGTGTGGTGTAAACAGGTATAGAAGATGCTGTTCCTGAAGAATGCTCCCCAAACTCCTGCTTATGGGACCTTGTCCTAAAGATGTACTCACATATTTAGCCTGCGTGACCACAGCATAGGACTTTCCTGTGTTATCATTCTACCAAACTCTGAAAAAAGGATGTATCCTCAACTCTTTTCATTCCATTCTTCATGATTTTTCCCTTTAAGATTGCTTAAATGAATGGACCAGGCTAGCAGAAAAGAAGTGAATCCTTCAGTTAAAATCCTTTATCTATTAGTTATTCATCTGATAATAGCACAGAACTCTGTCTTTTATTGGATATATCATCTTGGGTTTCAATAAGAGGGACTGGTTAAAAGAGATGAATACATAAAAGAAAAAAAGCATAACTAATCAGACCTGTGGAAAAAAAATACACTGTACAGCTGTACAGAATTTCTGCAATGTAGATAGATAGAGCGTAATGTTAATAATATTTTATTTATAGATGATTTCCTATAATATATTTTCAGAGAAAAAGGATGAAATATCCCACTTTGTCAAGATGCAAGGTTTTGAACAGAGAATACCTCCCAGGCATGTTTAGGTATGTTGGTTGAATGAGCTGATAATCAAATGGAAGAAACATCTCACAAGAAAAATATAAACAGAGATGACCAAAGTTGACTGCTGAGTCTTTTCATGAATAAATTACAGTCAAAGTGAATTTTTTACTGAGGAGGCAATCTCTAATCAGTTTTCAGTATACTAGCTTGTGCCTCATTTTATTTGATGAATTCTGCTTTTCTTCCGTTTGAATTTTGACTATGAAACCTCCCACTAAGAAGTAAATAATGAAATAGGAGTTAAGAATAGTGGAAAAACTCATGTTCAGTATTTATTCTTGAATTGTTGTTGCAATATGACTGGATTTTTCCAAATGCCTTTTAAGGAGTAAAAAAGTAAATTATCCTAGGAAAATATTGACAGCAGACATCTCCCTCTCTTTTTAGGATATTGCTAACATGTTGCAATACATGATTGCTCACAAAACTCTGTCCTGAGGCAGAAAGTGTCTCATTCAAGGTTATTTTGACCTTTGATGATTATGGTAGACCTTACCTATATTTTACTACAGAAAACTCCAAAGACTAACAGTAGTCAGGATATTTTTGCCCAACTTATGTGTTGGAAGCTGGTGCTTTTTCTCCAACCCATTCTCAAAATGCTGAAGGAAGAAATTCTGGAATGAAATAGCAAGAAACTTGATCATGACTCCTTCATTTGCTTCCTCCAGGTAGGTTAATAATTTCTCTATTGCTAAGGGAGAAATATAACTCAGTAGTCAGCATAAAAACAGAAAATACTTCTAGATGCAGGGGAACTCCCCCTTACTCAAAAATACCCATGTGTTTTGGCTCTTCCTGCCATGAGCCTAAGGACCAGTCTGGGTAGATTTTTGTAATCTCTCTTAAATGATACTTGGAAGAGATGGAGTATTGAATAAAGACATAATTGTTATTGCAGGATAAACAAACAGTCATAGTGATGGATTACAGCAGTTTACATGACAAAGAGAGAGCTAAATTGCAATTTAAACAAATTCTTTAAGCTCACTCCTTAAAGAAAAAAGACGCAAAGTGAGAGAAAACATATTACCCTAAATTGGAAGTAAAACTTGTTAATTAAAGGCAAAGGAAATTGGGTAAAAATGGAAGAGACTAACATAAGCTGAGCCAGACTTCCACATGAATAGGGGAAAATAATATATTTAATTGTTGGTTTACCTTATTAGAAGAGTGCTATTCAGAACCACACTGTGTATCTTGCAAAGGTCCCAATGGCTTACAGGATTAAGACTTCTCAAGACTCTCTACTCTTATCCTTGTGAGTGGTGTGAATTTTAACAAAATGAAGATGTATCCTCAGAAAATACTGAGTTGTGAGTGGCTAACATCCTCTGACTTAGGTCACAGGTCACATCTCTTGGCATAGATCATTTTAGTATCCACATATATCTTGACCACAGAAACTATTCATTATAGATAAATTAAAAAAATCTGAAAATAAAGAGGACATTTTATTGCCACAAATGGGCATCTGCATTATACAAACCACAGAATTTCACTGAAAAATTTGAGTCAGAATAATTTTTTCTGGTGTAACTAATGTGGACTATATGGTTTTTCTCTGGAGATATGAAGGATTGGACAAGTGAGTAAACCTTCTGATAAAGTCCTCTGTAGTTCACTATTTCCCATTTGCAAAATGATTTGAAAACTTAGAGTCGATGTTTGATAACAGATGGAAATAATACTATTTAATATTCTTGGGTTTTTCTGTTTGCTTACTTGTTGGTTTGTTTTTAGCATCTGGCTCCCAAACAGGTCTGTGAGAAGATGTTGAAGACTCTCAGGGCCAGTCTGACAGCTGAAGGACATGCCTCTTCAACAGATGGTGATGAAATGTTATACATCAATTCTAACCACTATTATTTCTGTCTGACCTTATTTTGAGTTGTGCCTCATCTTTCTTTTGAGCCTTTACATGTCACAGGGTTTTGCATAATTGCACGTATTTCTCATACCACATTTATATGTTGTAGTAGGACCTTGATATTTCAGCTAGCACCTAACCCAGAGGGGTAGGTGCTATATGGTAAGTATAGTGCTATTAATATTAACACCTGCATCAAAGTTCCCTGAGGGATCTGTTTTGACAGCCAAAAAATTCTTTCAGAAGTGTGGTTTTCATGAATTATTTTAAACTGTAATTTATAATCAAGTCACTTTGGCACTGCTTTCTAAACTAACAATGAATTGCAATGAAAGTTCATGTAAGGTCACCTATTATATGAAGTCAGTCCTAAACAGCAAAATCTTTGAAAAATGTTGTAAGTGCACAGTCCTGTGTAACAAATTCCAGCTCTGTCTTGTTTTATATACCTTTCTAAACCAATTATTTTGTGTAAAAGGTCATCAGAAAAATAAGCCTTCTCTTGTGATTTTTGTCGTGTTTGGTTTAGGTTTATGTATAAACCTTAAAGTTGAGAGGGAAAACCATACTTTCTCTCTCTAACTTTCAGGTTCAATCTGATTTATAAAGCTTAATGTGGATTTTTTTTTTTTTTTCTTTTTGCCTTGCAACTGCAATTTAACTTGAACAATCACATAAATACAGAAAATGCACAAGGTCTTAATTCCAGACACCATGTACCTGGAATGATACAGAGATGTTTCTGAGATGCAGGGATTCTTCTGTCATAAGTTGACACAGGCTGGATGCCAGGTGCTCACCAAGCCATTCTATTACTTCCCTTTCTCAGCAGGACACAGCAGGGAGAAAATAAGATGGAAAAAACATCATGGCTCAGGACAAAGGCAGTGAAATAAAGCAAAAGCAAGGCTTGTGTGCATGGAAACAAAGAAAAACAAATGTTTTATTCTCTATTTCTCATCAGCAAGTTATGACTATTTGAGAAGTATGGCTGGCTACTTCCCTTGAAGCAAGGCTTTGGCACCCAAAGCGTTTGCTCCCGAAGACAAACATCAGAACTTCTGGAGACCCTGAGCATCTCATTTTTACTGTGTAGCTGTGCTGGGTGCAGGGATAAGAGGTGGAGCCTGGGCACTGCTCATTGTGTAACACACACACACATCACCCCAGAGAGAGGGAAGCAGGTCTCAGCAGGGAATGCTGAGGCATCAGGGGCAGAACATTTTTCTTGCCCAGACATGGAAGGGAGTGTTTTTCCCCCTTTAAATACCACAGAGGGGTTGTTTTTCTTTTGCTGGCCTCACTCAGCAGCAGGAGCCACCCACAAGTGCCCAGATCACACTGCTGGGGAGCAGGGTGACCTGAAATGAACAGCTTGGCAGCAAAACTCCTTTCAGAGAAAATAGCTTTCCCTGCTTTCCCGGTTTTCCCTGCTTTCCTGACTGGGGGAAGGTGTTAAACCACAGAAACTCATTTGCAACATTGTCTCTTTGTTCTTTTCTTTTTTTCTTCCATTTTTCTCTGGACCCTGCTGCCATCTTGTATTTGTTAGTAGGGAACCCATGTGGGAGATATCTTTTGGTAGTGAACACCCTTTTTATTGGTAAACCATCCTCTCTGTTATTAAATCTTCTATTAATATTGTTGTGTTTATCAATATTTATTTAGTAAATTGTGATTCCAATTTATAATCGCTCCTAGTATGTTTACTATCAAAAGGGGGCAGTATGAAGGGATTTAATTTTAAATTCCCATTGAGTCTTAAAAGGAGTACAAGAACATAATAACATTAACAAATATTTTGATTAAATTTTATATAATTGTTTTTTAATCAGTAATTCACTTGCTTTATACTTGCTCACAACTTGATACAGCTTTCTGAGAATAAAAAACACACAAACCAGCATGCATATGATAAAATAGCTATGCCTTGCTTACATACAATGGAGAAATAAAATTGATACCACCATTAACACTTGAAGAGAATGTGCATTTCAAAATTCCCCTTACACACACTCACTATAACTGATTTTTTTTACCTCATTTCCAAGGAGAGAGAGACAAGGGAGGTGTCAGACCTCTCTGTAAACCTCATCTCTTGGTTTCCCACTTACCATGGTGAACTGCATGATTTGGGACTGTGGTGCACATAACTTCTTCTCAAGTTTCTGGGGGGAAAGAAGAAGATGTTGCTGTGCAATGTTTAATAAGTATGCCTGCCTTTTCAGCTCCAGTTCTTTTTTGTACTCCTACCCTTGTCTGCCCTGTCAGACAATTGACCTGACACAAGACTTTTGGGGAGGGCACAAAGCAGGGAGGAGAAGATGAACACCACCTCAGGCACATCAAGGCTGTCCTTGAAAAGGATGCAGAGAAGTTTGGTCTGTGCCCACAACATTCAAAAATGTATGCTGAAGGGATTTGAGCATCACGGTGTACAGAAGAGCTAATTTATGTTTATTTTTTTCTCCTTGGAGGCCTGTAGATGTGGATAAATTTTTTGTGAAGCAGACTAGTTTTACAGATGACTGTATTCTGAGAAAAACTATTTGAAGCATTTCTATAATAGCTTTGTTTTGTAAAACACAGAATTTTTCAACAGAATATGCAGTGCTGCAGCGTAAAGATTTTATTGCTGGGGTTTGGTATGAGCTATATAACTCACAACTTCACTATTCAGGATGAATTTACAGAGTTCTTTATGTACGCAGCCTAGGAAATATTTAGGGTTGAAAGATTCCTTAAAAACAAGTGCTATGAACTTTACTTGATCATATAAATTACAAAGGTAGCCAGTAAAGCAAAAGTTACTGAAGATTTACCTTTTGCAGGGGTCAGACCTGTGCAGAACTGCCTCATGACAGATAGCTTGCAATAAAGGGTTCAGTTTCAAAGAAGAAATAACAAAAAAAATCAAGAGGAGATTGCTCAGCAGAGATGAAAGAGAACACCATCTTTATGATGTATCCCATCTATCTGGAAACTATATATAAATCTCTTTATATGTGTGCTTTTCAGACAAGTAGGGTAAATATTTGTCTCCTGCTTGAAATCAGATTGGTTTATAAATATTTATATATATATGCAGGATGCATGGAGCGTTCAGATACAGCATATTATTTACAAGGGATCCATGCCCTCCAGGGCAGCAACTGGAGGCTGGCAAGGTAGTGCAGGACATTGGAAACAGAATGAACTACTGATGAGGCAACCGGAGTTGAAACATATATTTCCATTGACAGGAATTTGAGGTGAGGCAGCTAGTTCACACATACAATCTTTTGTGCTTTCACCTCAAAGCACAGTTAAAATTCATAATCTAGATTTTGGATTCTACCAAAACTGCAGATGAAAACTTTGATGATGGCGTCAGTTTATTTTAATTTATGCTAAATTCCTTATACTGTTAAAATTATTCAAGATTAATCAGGAAATTTCATCAACATCAGAGCTTGGACCCAGGAGTTGCATTACATATGAAATTAGTAAAATCTTTATAGTGGGAATTCTTGGTGCTCATAACTGAAAATTATGATTAAACACCCTATTACCACAACACTCGCAACAGCCACATTTTATCTGTTACATTAGATAGAATATACTTTTATTTTTTTAGGTATTCATGAAGGATATTCAGACACAAACACATAAGACTCATAGAACTGCTTTTTGTCCTTACATATACCAGTAACAATAATAATGCAGCATTTGAAATGTTGACTTATTGGTGTCTGGCAATAAACTGATTAACAGCTTGGGTTGTGTTTTACAGAAGAAATTGAATCAAAGTTTATGCATAGTATTGCATTGTAAACTGTTGCTTTAAAGGCTAATTGTGATCTTACTAATGCTGGAACAACAATAACAGAAATGCTCACTAAGGCTGCAGACTTTCTAGAAAATTTAAGCCATAATATTTCTCAGTGGTGAGTGGAATACCTGCAGTGTTGTCTTTTCTTTTTTTCCATAGTGAAGCAGAACACAAGACTTTTTGGCATTCTTCTTCTCTGCTCCTTAGTTATTCACCCTGGACATGGAAAGTGCTTGACAGTACAACTTGGCCATTGTTAATATGATGATGGGATGAAGCCTAACTCCACAAAAATGGATCAAAACTTTTATCTTGGAATGTAAAATTGGACTCACACCAGTGGTCACTGAAGAGTCTTATAGTTTGAAACATGAAATGGTATCCAAAGTGTATTCAAGGAACTTTAATTTCAGATTTTACTTTTATTAAAGCTTCCAAGTTATTCCTGTACAAATATATCTCAAAGGAGTTATTCCAAGCCACTTTGCATTTTTTTCACACCATGGATGTCCCTTGTCCTATTTTATTTCATAGTGTTCAGATATTAGTTATAAAGTTAATAACTTTCTCATGGAATTTACCATGATGTCACTATGAAATTTCACAGCTTCATAGCCATTTACTAAAATTTTCACAATAAATATGGAAATAGAATTAATGAATAATAAACACTCAAAATCATTAGCACCAAAGCTGTTCAGTAAGCTTCAATGTGTATGTTCTAAATTTTATATTATTTTTTGGCACTCTCCCTTCCCAATACATTCCCTACTAAATGGCAGTTGTTGCTAATAAGCATTCAGCATGCCTGCTAATTTGATTATCAGTTCTCAGTAGTATTCAGAACATGGAAAATATACAGTTAATGTGCATCTGAGAAAATGTTAATTTACATGACTTGCATGTCATCTCAGAGACAGACCTGAACTGAAAGCACCAGATTGGTTCTTATTTGCATTACCTGGTCAAAGATCCTTTTTCCTTCTGCCATTCCTAGCTCATTTGCTGCACAAAATCCAACTTCTGCAGCAGCTGAGACAAAGATCCTAGTTTATTTCACAGTTCAGTTTTGGTATCCTGACAAACACTTTGTGCAATTACAGAGGCACAATCTGTGTAAAAATACCAAGTGACAAGGTAATTAAGGACTTAATCTGAGTGCTTATACAAAACATGTTAAATTAGATTGTCACCCCTTGTTAAGAGCATGAATGGGTTTAAACTACAGTCTATGCTTTCCTATCCACTGATTGGATACCAATCATGAAACAGAAAATTACAGACTATATTGCTAAAGTTTGGCCAAATTACAGTAAGATGCAAGATATTATGCTCAATTAAAGACCACAATCATCACTAAGAATACTAGAGATTTTCCAAGAACACAAAATAAAAGAATTTTTCCCCCCTAAAAAAAAAAAATAAATCTGATAATATACATCTACTATTCTTAGGTTTACATTTGGAAGTTGTTTCATCTCTCTACCTGTGGAAACCACTATTCACTTTTCAGTTGGATGTAGTCCGCTATGGTTTCTGATTTTACCTAGCATTCTTTTTTCTTATATCAATTCTGTGAGTTTTTTCATGGACTATGTTGTGAAGGGATTTGAGTTGAAGGTTCCTGTGGTGGTGTGTATCTCATGGAAGGAACACATTTGGGATCAGTAAATAAATGTCATTTTATGACTCAGAAGTTTGGGGTTTTATTTTTCTAACAAGAAATTAAGGTGGCATAATTATCTTCTAAAGTACTTGCAGATATTTAAAAAAAAAAAATAATGGAAAATCGTTTTCGAAATATAACTAAGTTGTTCAAACTTACTTGTGATATTATTCAAAAACACATGCTAAAGAAAAGAATAATCTTTTCTAAGGTGCACCATCTCAAATTAATACAGTATAGCTCTCACATACTTTATAGTCAAAAGTCTACAATGGTACTGTTAGGACATCTGCATACACTTAATCTATGATGAACAATTATTCATTTAATTGTTCTACATCTTACCCAGACAGAACTGGATGGACCTTTTTGTTTGTTTGTTTTCATTTATTCTATATTGTTTCATTTTCCCTCTTCCTTTAAGTGAGAATATATGAGTAAATTCTGTTGATTGATTTTAAAAAACATTTCTTTAATTTATTGTGAATTGCAATAAATCAATTTAAATAAAATTTTAATACCAGAATAACCTAAATGAAACTACCATCATTGTAGATTCCACATCCAAAGAAATATTTGGCCATGAATCTTATCTAATTTCATTGGAAAGAGATAACACAAAATACATTTCTAGGTCTTATTGTATTAATCGTCAGAATTCCTGAGGGTGAAATATATAAATTTAAAATACTCTAAGTATTATTTGGTGTAAAAACAAACCCAGATGCTTGTTCAGCACTGATCACTGGCTTTGTGCTACAGTTGTCTCCCTTTTCAAACTGGTTCCTTCCAACTTCACAGAAATACATTCCATTTGAGGTCTGTCTCACAATTCTTCTCTTGTCAGCTGTATAAAATCATAATTTGACATTTTAATTGAATTTACTGGTATATATACTGGAATTTACATGGTATATAGCACTAGTCTTCTCATCAAAAGAGACAACATGTCTCTGTTGCAAATTGAAAGTATGGAGGTCTCTCATTTTACAAGATTTCTGTGCTTCCATTGAGCTGCTCTTCCTTTTAGGTCCATGGATATCTTCTTTGATTCCTACTCTCTGAATTGCGTAGAAGACATACAGATAGTAAAAAAGGGTCAATTCTTCTTTATCCAAGTGAATGGTGAGGTGTTTTTAGAGACCATATATGATGTTTGAAGTGAAGCTGCCATTTCGATCTATTATTTTCTAGGAAAGAAGAGTTTTAGTCATGGGAAAAAACAAACAAAATACCCCCAACTTATTGATGTCTTCCAGTGCAGTTCTGACCTGTAGAGACCAACAAAATCTTCTCCATTGCTCTACTAACTCACCTTACAGGAAGATCTGCTGTGGCAGAAAGGCAAGTTTTATTCTTTAAAGAGAAAGAAGAGACAAAAGCTGTAGTTTAGTGAGACACTGACATTACACTGCTCTCTTGTATTAACAACAAATGTCCAAATGTACTGGCAATTCTCAGTTACCCTGGTTGTAGGAAACAGAGTTATTATCTGAAGGAAACAGAGTTATTACTTAGGTCAATATATCAACTTGATAAAATGAAACAGGAAGAAACATCGATGGCCCAGCATTTATCCCATGCATGGAGTATCATTATGCATCACTAACTATTTAATACGCTCTGATGGAAAAGCAAGGGAGTCCTGTTAAAAGACAGGTTTATTTTTGCTGTTAGTTTACAGTTTCAAGTTTGAATCTCATTGACCTTTTCCACTTGCACAATTTTTTTGTGATTTTATCTAAGTTCTGTGATTTTTAATCATTCCTGGGTGGTTAGAAATAAAGAATAATTTTGTAGTGGTTACATATTTTTACTTTTTTTTTTTTGACAGCATTTTTTCCCCTGCATTCCAAAAGATAATATATTCTATAATAGCTGTTGTATGCTGTCAAACAGGTAAGTTTTTAAGAGTGGGAAGTGGTTTCCTGAGGTAAAACAATAATAAACTGTGAGTAGAAGTGATCTGAAGATAACAGGAAAACTCTTTATTCATCAGTCATTGCTAAGCATTATCTCACTGCTTTTCTTTAAGGGGAGTTATGTTTTTCTTGAGAAAAGTAGCAGAAAAATTCTAGATTCTTCCCTTTGTGTTATTAGCATTGTCTTTTTCAATGTCTCTCCTTCCATCCCAACAGAGATATATGCATTTAATGAGTCTTTTTCAGATTCAGATTCTGCTATAGGAGGAAGTCCAAGATACTGCCGAAAGTAACTTAGAAAGAAAATCAATTTTATGTAAAAGAGATGCTTTTGGTTTATTTGAGTACATATAGGGATAATGAGAGGAAAAGGAAAAAGAAGAAGAAAGCAGATTCCAATAGTGCATACAGAGCAGCACATTTCCCAGTAGCTTGCTAACCCTGTCACTTCTAGCTATTGATACTCCTACACTACCTGATGGAGCATGATGAACAGAAAGGTATGCTGTCTGTGAGCAAGTCCACTGAAGAACCCAGAGTAGTAGCTTTTCATCAGCACAAAAGCTTAAGTCTTCCTAGAAAAACAGTTATTAGGCCAAATAGCTTCTTGACCTACTTTTAAAAGTGTTGCATTATATTGCCAGATTTCATCAATAACCTGCACTTATGCTGCTGGCAAGACCTCAGGTTTAGATGATCAGTTCTTGCAAAACTTGCCTGAACGCTAATTATATTGCTTCTACCAGAAGAGAATTATTATAATAGAATTATATTGCTTCTACTATGCATTGCAAAACATTTTCATAAATTTAGCTGGATGGAGATTTTCCCTTAATTTAGGATAATGAGAGGCTCAGAAATGTTTTCTGTTTGTCTTTTATTTTAAATAGAGAAGGAGGAGAGCTGCAGAGAGAAGCTGTACTCAGAAATGCTAAGTGGAATGTGTACTTCCTTTTATCTAATAGTCTTTTATGTTCATAAGATGACTTGTAATGCAATAGGTATTTAAAAATCAAGAAGTCAGTTCAGAGCTTTAAGAGATACAGTGCATTAATGGAATTTTTTTTTTTTTTTTTTTTTTTACGGCTAGTGGACTAAATATAACATCAATGCATTCAAGTTTTAGTGACAAGAAGTCATAGCCAGTTGAGGGAAATATGCACAATTAAATGAAACTGGTTCATTCTGAGATTAATTAATTGTAAAGATGTGCTCAGAAATTCTTTGGCTAAAGAAAATAAAAGAAGAAAATTGAAAGCACAGAAAGAAACTGGAAACTTGGTAGATTTTTGAGCAACAATTTTAGTTAAACAAAAGGCTACTGCTCTTCCTAAAAGATGATTA
Source organism: Muscicapa striata striata (assembly GCA_030060385.1). Taxonomy (NCBI): domain Eukaryota; kingdom Metazoa; phylum Chordata; class Aves; order Passeriformes; family Muscicapidae; genus Muscicapa; species Muscicapa striata. The sequence goes on from JAREIS010000981.1 coordinate 32,953, forward strand.
AATGGGAGAAAATTTTGAAAACAGTGAAATGACTGATAAAAAAAACCCAACAAAACGAAGACACAGGATCAGGAGTGTAGTTATTACCTTTAAGAACATACAAAAATTATAGTGACCAGAGAGTGAGGGACAGAGAGAGGGGCACGGGATTGACCCAGGGAATAGAACAGGGGCTTGCTTCTGCTATCAAGAGAAGGCAGCTGAGAGAGGCCTCTCATTTTCCCTAATTGGAAATGCCTGTTGGTCTCCACAGACATACATAGCTGCCAGCTCCTGAGTTCCAGTGATGTTCAACTGATGGAAATCCCAAACGGAGGCAGGGGCAAGATGGGTGCTTGCTGCATGTTTGGCCTTAAATACCCCTTGGCATTCCTGGGCCCTTTCCCCACGTGGGACTTCTTGTCATTTGGCCACTCAGGAGCTGGGTTGGGGTTTGAGGCAGGTGTGGAGCATTGCCTCCTGTGTACCAGTAATTGGCAGCCACTACCAGGATGGGATATAGGCTCTGGGAGCTGGAGAATGGGGGGGCAGTTTACTGTCTTGCCAGGGCAAGGCTCAAGCTGCCCATTCCTCCACGCACATGTACCCCAAAATATCTTGAGACATCAATCCTTTCCAGCCTCAGTCTCTCACAAGTGTGGCTGATGATATTTATTACAATTACTTGGTGCTGCGGACTCGGATCGGATTTCGGGGAAAAATTCCTTGTCTAAAGGGGAGCGCCCTGACCAGTGGCCCGGGACTTGGATTTCATCCCGGCCCCGACCGACGAACCTAAAGTGAGGAAAAGAGGAAAGCAAAGGAGGTTTGAGGGCCCAACATACCCCTTAAATTTTGTGCACAAAGTCCGGACGAAGACGCGGCGGGACGCGTAAGTATTACGGGAACCGTCCGGGCGGGGTTGGGATCCCGGAGTGCGACTGTGTGGTGTGTGGATGAGAGGGGGGCTGGCAGCCAGACTCCCCAAGCGAGAGCGGACCCTCAGTAGTGCGATTCCCACAGACCCGCGAGGGCTTGGGCCACGAACCAGGGAAGTAGAGTTGATTGTGTGATTGAAGGCACTCCGGAAGAATGGGACAGGGGAAGAGTAAGCCCCTGTGAGCATTAGGCTCCCACCTATACCTAGAGAAAGTCCCTTAGGATTTCTGTTAGATAATTGGGAACATTTTTTAGGTACACAGGGAAAAGACAAAGCTAAAATGATACACTACTGTGTGGAAGTATGGGGTGGAAAAGAAATCTCAAAGAATGTGTTTTGGCCCATATACGGGTCCTCAGAGGACTGGGTAAAACAAAAACTGAATATTTGGGTGAACACTAAGAAACCCCTTTGTGCAGAGGAAAGCGACTATGCAAAGATCTGGGTGGAACGGCCGGAGGTATTTATCTTTAAATTAGCAGAAAAATCAAGGAAAAATAAGAATAAGAAAAAGGGAAGCCAGCTAGAGGAAACTTTGATAGTTCCCCCTCCGTATATACCCCCACCTCAAGTACCGGGAACAGAAGATCCCAGGGCACCTCCTGGAGAGGATTGATTCTGACCAGTCAGAGCATGCAAGGCCGGTTACCCGCAGTAGAGCCCGGGAAGGATTATACCCACTGAGGGAAATACCGATGGGAGGGCCACACCCAGGCATAGGGTTTGTATCAGTACCTCTCAGTTCAGGGGATGTTAGGGATTTTAAGAAAGAAATGGGACATTTATTAGAAGATCCACTGGGGGTGGCAGAGAGTAGATCAATTCCTAGGGCCGAGCATGTATACTTGGGAAGAATTACAGTCCATATTAAACATCTTGTTTACGGTCAAGAAAAGAATATGATTAGGAGGGAAGGCATGCGTATTTGGGACGCACAGCACATACAAGGACCAGCAGCAGATATCAAGTGGCCTTTGCAGAACCCCCAATTGGGACCATCAAAATCCAGCCCATAGAGTTCATATGCAAGACCTTAGGACAATAATTGTGCAGGGGATTAGAGAGTCAGTCCCGCGAGGCCAAAACCTCAATAAGGCCTTTAATGAAAGACAAAGAAAGATGAGACCCCACAGAATGGTTAGAGAGGCTACGGAAAAATTTTCAACTTTATTCGGGCATAAATCCAGATGATCAAATGGGGCAGGCAGTATTAAAAGTGCATTTTGTTTCAAAATCCTGGGAGGACATTAGGAAAAGATACAAAAGTTAGAGGATTGGCAAGACAGGGGACTAGATGAACTATTAAGGGAAGCACAGAAAGTTTATGAAAGGGAAGAGGAAACTCATAAACGACAAGTCAGACTGATGGTGGCTGCAATGCGAGAAAGCAGGGAGCGGGAAAAGGACCGAAGCAGTTTGGGCGGAAGTCGGCTGAAGTTCGGGGTCCTGGTGAGAGGCAGGATTTGAAAGTGTGCTTTTACTGTGGAAAGAAGGGACACTTCAAAAGGGAATGTCGTGTTCGGATTAGAGACGAGAAGGAGTTTAAGGAGGACTAGGGGGGTCAGGGGCTCTATCTTTTAGGGACCCAGAAACATCAAAAGGAGCCCTTGATAAAGTTAAAAGTGGGTCCCCACGGCCAGGAAATTAACTTCCTAGTCGATACTGGTGCAGAAAGATCAACGCTCCAGTCCTTACCCAAAGGTTGTGCCCTGTCTAGGACACTGCCACAGTAGTTGGGGCAAATGGAGAACCCTTTGATGTGAAAATAATAAAGGAGGTGATGGTGGAATCAGAATCTAAAATAGGGGTAGGGACTTTTTGTTAGTCCCAGAATCAGATTACAATTTATTGGGCAGAGATATGATTATAGAATTGGGTATCCAAATAGAGGTAATAGAAAAAGAAATAAGAATTAGACTCTGCCCTTTGAGGCAAGAAGATGAGAAGGAAATAAATCCGGAAGTATGGTATAACCCTGGAAGTGTGGGGCGATTAAAGATTTCCCTTTTAAGGTTAAAATAAAAACCCTGAAATACCTGTAAGAATAAAGCAGTATCCCATATCCCTAGAGGGAAGGAAAGGGTTAAAGCCCGAAGTAGACAGGCTACTGAGCCGGGGTTGTTAGAACCTTGCATGTCACCATACAATACACACCGATCCTCCCAGTTAAAAAGGCGGACGGATCCTATCGCCTGGTACATGACTTAAGGGAAATAAACAAGAGAACCATAGCCAGATTCCCAGTGGTGGCAAACCCATACACGCTGCTGAGTAAACTAGGCCCAAATGATTTATGGTACAGCGTAATAGACTTGAAGGACGCCTTTGGGCTTGCCCTTGATGAATCTAGTAGGGATTATTTTGCCTTTGAGTGGGAGGACCCGGACACTGGAAGGAAGCAACAGCTTAGATGGACAGTATTGCCCAGGGATTTACTGAATCCCCAAACCTGTTCGGGCAGGCGCTGGAGCAGATTTTAACGGATTACCAGACAGGTCCTGGGGTAACCCTGGTGCAATATGTTGATGATTTGTTGTTAGCAGGGAAAGAAGAAGAAAAGGTAAGAAGAGAGAGTATAAGACTCCTAAATTTTCTAGGACTTAAGGGCCTGAAGGTTTCAAAGGCCAAATTGCAGTTTGTGGAAGAAGAAGTAAAATACCTAGGACATTATTTGAAAAGGGGTGAGAAAAGGATAGACCCGAGAGAATTCAAGCTATCTTATCACTACCAATACCAAAGAATAAAAGACAGATTCGACAAATCTTAGGCCTCACGGGATATTGTAGACAATGGATTGAAAATTATAGTAGTAAAGCTAGATTTTTATATCAAAAGCTAGCACAAGAAGGATTAATGAAGTGGACCCAAGAGGACACAGATAAACTGGAGGAATTAAAAGAGAGTTTAGTTCATGCTCCGGTTCTGAGTCTCCCAGATTTAAAGAGGCCATTCTTTTGTTTGTTAATATAGAAGAAGGAATTGCATTTGGAGTGCTTACCCAGGATTGGGCAGGGAAAAAGAAACCTGTGGCATATTTATCAAAAATCCTAGACCCTGTAAGCAGAGGCTGGCCCACATGCCTACAGATGTTAGCAGGATGTGCATTGTTAGTAGAGGAAGCTAGGAAAATTACCTTTAATAGCAGCTTAAAGGTACTGTCTCCCATAATATCCGGGGTGTAATGCAACAAAAGCAGATAAATGGATATCTGATGCCAGACTCCTGAAATATGAAGGGATTCTATTAGAAGCACCAGATTTTACCCTAGAAACCACCACTCTACAAAATCCAGCTGCTTTCCTGTATGGAAAAATAGAACAAGAACCCCTAACCCATGATTGTTTAGCTACGATAGAAGAACAAATGAAGATTAGGCCTGATTTAGAGGAAGAAGAATTAGATGAAGGGGAAAAACTATTTGTGGATGGATCCTCCAGGATAGTAGAAGGGGAAAGAAAATCTGGTTATGCTATTATAGGAGGACCTGATTTACGGGTAATAGAATCGGGAGCCTTAGACAGGTCATGGTCAGCCCAAGCGTGTGAACTGTATGCTATACTGGGCCTTAAAGCTCCTAAGGGGAAAGGAGGGGACGATATATACCGATTCCAAGTATGGATTTGGAGTAGTGCATACTTTTGGGAAATTATGGGAAGAAAGAGGGCTAAAAAAATTCACAGGGGAAGGGGTTAGTCCATCAAAAGCTTATAGTAGAAGTATTACAAGCCCTAAGAGGACCAAAGAAGATAGCAGTAGTGCACTTAAAGGGACATCGGCCAGGAATGGACTTTAGGAGCAGGGGAAATAACGCCGCTGATCAGGAGGCAAAGGGCAGCAGTAAGGGAGATGGTTTTGAAGGAGAAGCCATATATTAGGGAAACACTGGAGAAGGAAGATGTGGAACTTATATTTACTGATGAAGAAAAAGAAAAATTGAGGAAAATGGGAATAAAAGAAGATAGGGGGAGGTGGATGACAGGAGACGGGCGAGAAGTATTGCCCAAGGCAGTAGCCCAGCGAATGTTGTATAAGTTACATCAGGGGACACACTGGGGGACCAAGGGTTAGTCGACCATTTCGCTACTAAATTTATGAGCATTGACTACGAGATATGGTTAAGCATGTCACCAAGAACTGTCCCACCTGCCTACGAGTCAATCGTAGCAACCTAAGAAAATTACCTCTGGGGGCGGCCATTAGCAAAAAGACCGTTTGCAAATCTGCAAATAGACTTTACAGAGCTACCCAAAGTAGGGCGGATTAGATATCTTTAGTAATAGTAGATCATCTTACCCATTATGTAGAAGCGTTTCCGACGGTCAGGAAACAGCCCAAACAGTGGTAAAGACTTTGCTCGAAGAAATAGTGCCCAGGTACGGGGTGCCTGAGACTATTGATTCAGATAAAGGCCCGCATTTCACATCAAAGGTAACACAAGAATTAGCAAAAGCGCTGGGAATAAATTGGGAGAAACATACTCCTTACCACCCACAAAGCTCGGGAAGGGTAGAAAGAATGAACGGGGAAATAAAGAAACAATTGACTAAATTGGTATTAGAGACAAAATTATCATGGGTAAATGCATTCCCTTAGCCTTATTAAATATTAGGACTCAGCCGCGGGCAGATGTGGGGTTGTCCCCATTTGAAATGCTATATGGGATGCCGTATAACCTAGAGAAGGTTCAGACTAACCCCAACATCAGTGATCAGTATCTCAACAAATATTTAATAACTCTAATGAAGTTTAAAAACAGCTATGGGAAAAAGGAATGTGGGCTCAGAGACCACCTCTAGATCTTGTGTTACATCAGGTACAACCGGGAGATTGGGTTCTGATCCGGAGTTGGAAAGAAAGCCCGTTAACACCGAAGTGGGAAGGACCATATCTGGTGTTACTTACAACAGACACTGCGGTACGTACAGCAGAGAAGGGGTGGACTCATGCCAGCCGAATAAAAGGACCAGTAGATCCATCCGGATTCTCCGAGAAAAATAACACCCACTAAGAAGTAAAAGGAACAGCCGGGACTTAAGGCTCACTTTAAAAAGAACCTCATCTTGATACCCAGGAGAGTACATGAATGCAGGGGACATTTGGGTGGGGGATAATTGGTTACTACAGAAAGAGTTAATTGGAACTTCTGAGTCACCAGGATACTGTGGGTATTTAGAGGAACTTACTCAGCAGCCATATTACAGACCTGTGAGATTAACGTACAATGATCAATTATATAATGGAGAAAAAACGTGAAGCATAACGATATTAGAGTAGCGTGTAGTTGGCTAGATTGCAACTGTTATCCGTTTGTATGTTTCTGTTGTAAAAATTGTAAGGAGTTGTGGTGGGTCCACTGCCAGAAAGGGAGGGCTCCTAAAAGTGTATGTCAGCCCTGCTGGGAGGAGCAGCGTGAGTTGACTGCTTTGGCCTTAAGCCAGAAAGTAGCAACTCGAGAGCTGAAAGTGGGATCCCCGCTCTGGTGGCAAATATATTCCAAGGGGATAAACCCTGACTTATATTGCTATCACCCCAACGAACCTCCCGGACCATTTAACACAGACATCGTGTCAGTCAAGTGTCGTAAGCAAGTAAAAAGACTCAGGTGTGATATTCCACCATTAAAGGACAAAAATTGGCATTCCAAAAAGAAGTGGAAAAGAGGAGTGAGTTCCACCCCTGAAGAATATCCTTGCTGCCGTGAAGATGGTACACCTCGCAGCTAGCAGCAACCTAGCTGGCGAGCGAGGCAGAGGGGTAAGGAGTGGGGAAAGGGAATCTCACACAGAAATAACAGTAAGGATAGTGAAGGTGCTTACAACTCTCGATAACCGGAGGCTTGAAGGTGATAGCATTAAGGGGGTTAGGGAAAGAACCAATTCTATTTACTGCTCTGGCATTGGGTGTCACCCAACTCTAATAGTGTACATAATAATAATAATAATGATGATGGGATTGGTAAAGGGAACACAAGAAAGCCATGAGCCCTTCAAATGGTCCCTCACTAGATGGGATGCCTCTAGTCCAATACAAACAGTTGTTGCTGTAGGAGCACCGAGTTTCATAGTGGGACTATGTAACCTAGCTAACATACTACAGTGTGGGAAAGCAGAGAATTTGACAGGATTTTACATGTGTCCGGTATCAAACCCAGGAAAGTCGTATTGTAATTACCCAGGGGAGTACTTTTGTGGATATTGGGGCTGTGAAACCATTGCCTCTGACTGGAGGACGAGAGGAGACCCTTTTTTGAAGGCAGAATTTGGACCGGTAGGCTGTGTCAAACCCTGGAGGGGACCCTCAGGAGAAATATTATCCAGAGGAACCTGCTCCTTTGTATATCTTAATGTCTCCCAGCCAGAAAAAGCCGAATGGTTATTAGGGAAAACATGGGGGATCCGTCTCTGGAAACCAGGGAAAGATAGAGGCAATATGATTCAAATAAAAAAAGAGCCTGTACCACATGATCCAAGCCCTGTGGGACCTAACCCAGTTATTGGGGGCGGGGGCGGAAGAAATATTGCAGATATTTCCCCGAGAGAGAAAAAAAAAAAGAAAAAAAATGAATCTAGAGGTTGGCTCGAGCCCACCAAAGAATATAATACACTTTGGAGGGTGATGCAGGCAACTTATAAGGCACTAAACCAGACCTACCCTAATTTAACCGAAGAATGCTGGCTGTGTTACCTAGTGAAACCACCCTTTTATGAAGCTATAGGATCTGTTGCTGAGTCAAGACGAGTTAACGGAACAAACCCGAGGGAGTGTTTGTGGGAAAAAGAACAAGGTAGTGTCCAGAGAATATCAATGGCTCAAGTGAGTGGAAAGGGGAGATGTGGGAAATGTACCTAGAGACAAGAACCACCTGTGCCAGGTAAAAATGTCTGTATCAGATCCAAAGGAGCCGGCCGCGTGGCTCCTTCCGGCTGTAAATTCAAAATGGGTCTGTAACACTTTAGGGGTAACCCCGTGCATCTTTACAAAAGCCTTTAATGAAACCTATGAGTTTTGCATACAAGTCCTAATAGTTCCCCGAATTACCTACCATCCCGAAGAATATGTGTATGCTCAATACCAAACTCTAGAGAAACCCCATTTAGTGAAACGAGAGCCCTTCACAGCATTAACAGTGGCTGTATTACTAGGTATAGGAGCGGCTGGAGTGGGAACGGGGTAGCGTCCTTAGTAAATCAAGAGGCGGGATTTAAAGAGCTCAGGGTGTCAGTAGACGAAGATCTAAGGAGAATTGATAAATCCATAAAAGATCTCACAGACTCCCTAGATTCGCTAGCTGAAGTGACCTTGCAAAATAGAAGGGGACTAAATTTACTGCTTTTACAACAAGGAGGTTTATGTGCTGCACTTAGAGAAGAGTGCTGTGTGTACGCGAACCGGAGTGGAGTTATAAGAGAGACCATGGCAAAATTACAAGAAGGACTAGAAAAGAGAAAACAAGAAAGAGAAGCACAACAAACCTGGTATGAATCTTGGTTCAGTAAATCCCCCTGGTTAACGACCCTCTTGTCCACAATAGCGGGACCAATAATTCTGCTCGTTTTAATACTGACTTTTGGACCCTGTATTTTTAACAAACTTATCAGTATAGTCAAGAGGAGATTAGAAGCTGCTCATTTAATGCTTGTTAGAGCAAAGTATGAGTCGCTAAATGGGGGGGAAATAGAAGACTATTTAGAACTCAGCAGAAAGGAACTGGCAAGGTACAGTGAACAAAAGGGTTAAAAAAAAAAAAAAAAAGGGGGGAATTGTAATAAAATAAGCGACCTTTTGTTCACTGTCTAGTGTCTGGCAGTGAAACAGTTAACTGCCCTAGTATCCTACTTTGTTTAGATAAGTTTTTTTGCTAACAGACCTTGAAGGGGGGAGTAGATTGTAAATTATCTAGTCTGCTGGCGAGACAGAAGGGCAGAATGACCTGTTAGACTTGCATGTTCACAAATGCTTGTAGATAATTACTGCACTAGAAGAAAACCACTGCGAACCCTCATCAAAAACCACCAGGAGACAGGAAAAGACCCCTATCAACTGACGGAGCAAGCGCAGAGTGACCGGAAGGATGATTTGGCAGAAGAAGCGGAGACCCTAAAAAGGGGACCACAAGACCCAGGGCGTGCGGCGAAGGATCTGGGGAAGACCCTGCCCCCCCTCGTCGTCCAGCGCTGCACCCTTGCTTACTCTTTTCTGTAATAATAAATTGGCTACATAATTGGCTTTATATTGGCCCGTTTGTGCTCATTTATCGGGGAGCGCGGCAGCGGCCGGAGCCCGGTAAGGCGGCGGCGGAGCTCGGAGGCGGCCCCAGCGCAGGAGGGAGGCGCGCTCTGTTCTGCGGGGGCTCGGGGCTCGCTGTGGGCGGAGGGGGAGTCAAGGGGCTCTGGCGGGTTCGTTGTGCCGGCAAAGGCACCGAACACATCACAGCCAGCCCCGCTCCTTGTGATGTAACAGGCACCAGAGCACATCACAGCCCTGCTCCTTGTGATGTCACAGGCACCAGAGCACTTCACAGCCCCGACCCTTGTGATGTCACAGGCACAAGAGCACATCACAGCCCCGCTCCTTGTGATGTCACAGGCACCAAAGCACATCACAGCACTGCTCCTTGTGATGTCAAAAGTGCCAGAGCACATCACAGCCCTGCTTATTATGATGTCACAGGAACCAGAGCATGTCACAGCCCTGCTCCTTGTGATGTCACACGCACCAGAGCACATCACAGCCCTGACAATTGTGATGGCACAGGCACCAGAGCACATCACAGCCCTGACCATTGTGATGTAAAAGGCACCACAGCAAATGACAGCCCTGCTCCTTGTGATGTCACAGGAAACAAAACACATCACAGCCCTGCTCCTTGTTATGTCACAGGTGCCAGAGCACATCACAGCCCTGACCCTTGAGATGTCACAGGCACCAGAGCACATCACAGCCCCGCTCCTTATGATGTCACAGGAAACAAAACACATCACAGCCCTGCTCCTTGTGATGTCACAAGTCCCAGAGCACATCACAGCCCTGCTCCTTGTGATGTCACAGGCACCAGAGCACTTCACAGCCCTCACACTTGTGATGTCCCAGGGACAAGAGCACATCACAGCCCGGCTCCTTGTGATGTAACAGGTAACAGAGCACATCGCAGCCCTGCTCGTTGTGATGTCACAGGTACCAGAGCACATCACAGCCCTGCCCCTTGTGATGTCACAGGCACCAGAGCACACCACAGCCCCGCTCCTTGTGATGTCATAGGTACCAGAGCACATCACAGCACCGCTCCTTGTGATGTCACAGGCACCTGAGCATATCACAGCCCTGACACTTGTGATGTCACAGGCACCAAAACACATCACAGCCCTGCTCCTTGTGATGTCACAGGTACCAGAGCACATCACAGCCCTGCTCCTTGTGATGTCACAGGCCTCAGAGCACATCACAGCCCTGACCCTTGTGATGTCACAGGTACCAGAGCACATCACAGCCCTGCTCCTTGTGATGTCATAGGTACCAGAGCACATCACAGCACCGCTCCTTGTGATGTCACAGGCACCAGAGCATATCACAGCCCTGACACTTGTGATGTCACAGGCACCAAAGCACATCACAGCCTGCTCCATGTGATGTCACAGGTACCAGAGCACATCACAGCCCTGACCATTGTGATGTCACAGGGACCAGAGCACATCACAGCCCTGACAATTGTGATGTCTCAGGTACCAGAGCACATCACAGCCCTGGCCCTTGTGATGTCACAGGCAGCAGAGCACACCACAGCCCTGACTATTCTGATATCACAGGCACCACAGCAAATAACAGCCCTGCTCCTTGTGATGTCACAGGCACCAGAGCACATCACAGCCCTGCTCCTTGTGATGTCACAGGTGCCAGAGCACATCACAACCGTGACTATTGTGATGTCACAGGCACCAGAGCACATCACAGCCCTGCTCCTTGTGATGTCACAGGTCTCAGAGCACATCACAGCCCTGACCCTTGTCATGTCACAGGCACCAGAGCACATCACAGCCCCGCTCCTTGTGATGTCACCGGCACCAAAGCACATCACAGCCCTGCTCCTTGTGATGTCACAAGTGCCAGAGCACATCACAGCCCTGACCCTTGTGATGTCACAGGCACAAGAGGACATCACAGCCCTGACCCTTGTGATGTCACAGGCACCAGAAAAATCACAGCCCTGCCCCTTGTGATGTCACAGGCACCAGAGCACGTCACAGCCCTGACCCTTGAGATGTCACAGGGACCAGAGCACATCACAGCCCTGCTCCTTTTGATGTCACAGGTACCAGAGCACATCACAGCTTTGCTCGTTGTTATGTCACAGGCACCAGAGCACATCACAGCCCTGCTCATTGTGATGTCACAGGCCTCAGAGCACATCACAGCCCTGACCCTTGTGATGTCACAGGGACCAGAGCACATCACAGCCCTGCTCCTTGTGATGTCACAGGCACCAGAGCACATCACAGCCCTGCTCCTTGTGATGTCACAGGCCTCAGAGCACATCACAGCCCTGACCCTTGTGATGTCACAAGGACTAGAGCACATCACAGCCCCGCTCCTTGTGATGTCACAGGCACCAGAGCAAATCACAGCCCCGCTCCTTCTGATGTCGCAGGCACCAGAGCACATCACAGCCCTGCTCCTTTTGATGTCACAGGCACCAGAGCACATCACAGCCCTGACCATTGTGATGTCACAGGTACCAGAGCACATCACAGCCCTGCTCCTTGTGATGTCACACCCACAGGAGCACATCACAGCCCTGACCATTGTGATGTCACAGGTACCAGAGCACATCACAGCCCTGCTCCTTGTGATGTCACAGGCACCAGAGCAAATCACAGCCCTACTCCTTGTGATGTCACAGGAACCAGAGCACATCACAGCCCCACCCCTTGTGATTTCACAGGTACCAGAGCACATCACAGCCCGCTCCTTTTTATGTCACAGGCACCAGAGCACATCACAGCCCTGACCATTGTGATGTCACACCCACCAGAGCACATCAAAGCCCCACTCCTTTTGTAGTCAAAGTGTTCAGATCACATCACAGTCCTGCCCCTTGTGATGTCACAGGCACCAGAGCACATCACAGCCCCGCTCCTTGTGATGTCACAGGCACCAGAGCACATCACAGACCCGCCCTTTGTGATGTCACACGCACCAGAGCACATCACAGCCCTGACCCTTGTGATGTCACAGGCACCAGAGCACATCACAGCCCTGATAATTGTGATGTCACAGGCACCAGAGCACATGACAGCCCTGCTCCTTGTGATGTCACAGGCACCAGAGCACATCACAGCCCCGCTCCTTGTGATGTCACAGTGGCCAGAGCACATCACAGCCCTGCTCCTTCTGATGTCACAGGCACCAGAACACATCACAGCCCCGCTGCTTGTGATGTCACAGGCACCAGATCACATCAGAGACCCGCTCCTTGTGATGTCAGAGTCACCAGAGCACATCACAGCCCTGATCATTGTGATTTCACAGGTACCAGAGCACATCACAACCCTGATCATTGTGATGCCACAGGCACCAGAGGCCATCACAGCCCTGCTCCTTTTGATGTCACAGGCACAAAAGCACATCACAGCCCTGCTCCTTGTGATGTCACAGTCACCAGAGCACATCACAGCCCAGCTCCTTGTGATGTCACAGGCACCAGAGCACATCACAGCCCTGCTCCTTTTGATGTCACAGGCACCAGAGCACATCAGAGCTCTGACCCTTGTGAAGTCACAGGCACCAGAGCACATCACAGCCCTGCTCCTTTTGATGTCACAGGCACCAGAGCACATCAGAGCCCTGACCCTTGTGAAGTCACAGGCAACAGAGCACATCATATCAATTATTATTGTGATGTCACAGGCACCAGAGCACATCACAGCCCTGACATCATGTAATTATTATTGTGATGTCACAGAGGCACATCAGAGCCGTGACCATTGTGATGTCACATGCACCAGAGCACATCACAACCCTGTTATATATATATATACCATATTGTAATTCGTGTTTTTTTATAACTTAATTCTGCAAAATTAAAAACGAGCCACAGGTAAAGGCAGTGATTGCCTCAGA
>JAREIS010000982.1:0-50843 GCA_030060385.1 Muscicapa striata striata
ATTACAGTGGAAATTTTTTTCATGAAATACTCAATGAAGTACAGAAAGGTGTGAATTCTGTCCCCAGCAATGAAAAATGGATTCTTAACAGACAGTACAGCATAGATTTGTCCCTGTATCTGTGCAAAATGGCAGTGGAAAGGTTCAAAGCCATGCACGAAGCATTCCAAAAGGCAAATGACCCAGTCATGTACCTGAGCAGCAAGAGAGAAGATTTCTTCCAATGTTTCCAGATTTCCTGCCAAGGAGCCACTTCAGTCACAAATTTTGCTGTTCTGCTTTGTGACAAGATTGAACCAGCCCTTCGCCAGGCAGTCTTTGAGAGGACGGCTAAAGACATTGCTGAGGACATGAAGAGCAAATTCCCTGACTTCAAGGGCAACAGAGCCAATCTGGAAGTTTGCATCCTGAGATACCTGGCAGAACAAGAAAACTTTGAATATTTCAAGGAGTACCTTATATCTCCAAAACGTTTTTTTCAGAGTTACATTAAGAGACAAGTTCAGAGTTACTGTTTAGATGAGAATAGAAGGCTGAGGATGTTTTTACATTCCTCCCTTAATCTTCTGTATCGAAAAATTCTATCAGCTGTTTCTTTTTCATCCCAAATTGTCAAAGACAGAAAAGACAGACAAGACAAAATCTCTCTCTGGCTGAATGAATTTTGCAGGGAACTAGCAGAGGTGATCAACTTGCCCAGAAGTGACCTGAAGACCATCGAGCATCTGGAGGTCACAGACATTGAGTTCCTGAGCAGTGCCATGGCAGAAGCTCTGTATGACATGAGGGACAGGCTCATGAAAGAATTGGCTGATGCTGACATGAGCTCATTTTCAAGGAAGCCTCACACCATCCTGGCAGAGCATTTTTCAGGGTGCTGGGAGCAGTGTCCCTTTTGTGGGGCTGTCTGTGCAAACACCATACAGAACCATGATGGAGACCATCAGCTTGTCTTCCATCGCCCACAGGCTTTGACGGGACTCAAATACACGACATATTTATCTACTAAAATGGAAAATCCACAATCACTGGTCATTGATCCTTGTTCCAGCCTTGTAAAAAGTGGTGCCTATTTCAAAGCTCATGGTTTACAATGGACCCCTTACGAAAAATACCGTGATGCAGGACCTCCTCTTTCCACTTGGAACATTCTTCCTGACTCATCCATGCAGGTGTACTGGAAATGGTTTGTGTCTCATTTCAGGACACAGCTGGAAGCTCTGTACAATGGGAAATTTCAGGAAAGTGGAGAAATCCCTGAGGCGTGGCGGAGAATTACCAAGCAGGAAGCACTGTCTGAGCTGGACAGGCTTCAGGCCACATCCATGGGAAGGAAGAACCACAGTGGCTTTACAGTCTAGGAGAACTTGGTACCAGGCTCTCAACAAAATGCAGTTACAATGACAACGCTCTCAAGCACAGTGAAGACAATGGTACCCAAATGTTCCCAAATTTAGTGAAATAAGGAGCATTACTGCGGCCATTGCTCTGCAATTCCCTCGCTTCATGAGAAAGCCAGAATCCTCCTGCCTTCTTGCCATAAACATTTGCCTCTGCTTTGTCCTGGAGCCAAACCAAACCCCCTCCTTGGGGTGACTGGCCTCGTGGCCAGGCCTGAGCCCAAGGGCAAGGGCAAGGGCAAAGGCAGCACTCAAAGCACCCCTTGGCTCAGCTGCTGTGAGACAAGAAGGGACAGCTCCCCTGAGGCAGTTTTCCTGCAGGAAAGCGCTGTCCTGCTCAGAGAAAGGGCATTTACTCCGAGTTTGCTCCTCCCCAGCTCACTTTTGTTTATACTTTACAGGACTTGAGACAGTGAGGTGTCCTTGTGTTTCAGGCCTAGAGGAATTGTTTTGTCTGAATAAAACGGGAGGATAGGAGCTGACAGGCCGTGTAGTTTTAGAATTTTACCCTAAACCATTATAGGATCGAAAAAAGGTAAAAACTAAATCCTAAATCATCACTGTCGCTTCTCCAGACCCATCTTAAAGCTACAGGAACCATTTCTGGGCATAAAGGAGAAAATAAGGGAATAGAGTGTCATCATAAAATCACTCCTACACCCTGTACACTGAGCTTTTCCTAGTGGTCATCATTGAAAACATATTCAACCTCCTCTGTCTCTTCCCCAGTAACTCCTCTCTCTCCTCTGGGACCCATTAGAGCAGCCATGAGTTTTCAGTCTTTACCTCCTCAACAAACTCTGGGTTATTACATAATTTCCATGCAGTTTCTAACAATTTTTTTGATGTTTGTGGAGTCCTCTGCCCCCCAGTCTCTGTAACTTCCTCATAATGTCTGGAGCCAATTGTCCCATAATTATGGCTGCCATTTGTAACGCATCCTCTCTGTCAGGATCCATGTTAGCAAATTTCCTACCTGTATCCATTAATGTATCCATTAATTTCCAATTGATGAGACTTGGAAGGAGAGTTGTTCTTTCCTTGGATTACTTGATACAATTCCAACATAATTATAGCCTTTGGAATTGCATGTTTCATACAAAAAAAAAAAAAAAAAAAAGGTTAATCTCTGATATCTGGTCAAGAAATGGCTGTGTCCTGGTTGTTTATGAAAAGAATGAGAAGGAGGTGAATTTACAAACAAAATGTGGGCCTGCTGGTAATAAAGCCAGATACTGAGAAGTGAAAGGACCAATGGAGGAACCACAAATTCTACAGGAATTCCACTAATTGATACAGATTGTTACTCCAGGCTGTACTAAATCCCTGGACTTAAAGAAAAAGAACAGAGACACCAGGAACAAGAAAGGGGTATCAGTTACACATTAGAAGGGGTCTGTATTAGGTAATTTGGGAAGTCTGTACCTGTCAAGTACCTCAGCTGATGGGGAAAGAGAGAGGGAAATGCAGACCAGAAATTAGGATAGAAAGGAGGCTGCGTCCTCCAGCAACTCAAGACACCCCATGGGAACTGCCCATGCCCTTTCCCTTTATTCAAATAAACAGGACACCTCTGTCTCCTTTTTGGACATAAACCTCTGGTGTTTGTGGATTAATTTCCTGACAGTTGGGATCCAGTCTTGTATCATCAGGTGGAAAACACTGATCTGCTTTTCCTGGCCACACATTTTGGGCATGAACTTGTTCTGCCTCTTCCCTTGACTTTGCTACCACTGCTGTCTTCTCATTTACATTCAGCAGTGTATCTAAAATCACTCAGTATCATTCCAGTCAGGATCCTGGGTCCTTACAGTGGTCTCAAAGGCCTTACTTACCTTCTCAGGATTTTCCCTTCAAGTCCCTGCCAAGTCCTTCCAACACCTCAACTCGGTTACTGAGAAAGGCATCAATACCATGACCAATCCTTTTGCACCTACTTCTCACCTGAGAGAGGCTTTAATCACCTCCCTTTCCTCATTTCTTCTCTCTCTTCCTCAGCATGTTCTCCCTGCCATTGGCCTAAATTCCTCTTAATCCATGCCTGCCCTCCTTCCTCTTCATCCGCAGGGCTGGGGAGATACCAGCATTTTGAAATCCTCTTCCTCTCTGTTGTGGGTTTGGGTTTTTTCAGGGAATTTTCTCCCATCTCTTACCTGGAGGAAGGATGCTATGAGGGGAGGGGGTTATTCAGAAGACAAACTGGGGGCAATTAAGAAAGAAAATAAAATGACCAAGCACTCTCATACACCACTATAGTGGCTGGGCCAGGGGAACAAGAGTTTGGGAGTCATGCCAGGGGAAGGCAGGTTCTCCAGGAGTTGTGGCACAATGTATTGGGGTGGACTCCGGGACTCTTGTCTGGGGGGTGGGGATCTGGTTTATGGCCACTTTTTTGGCACAGCAGTTGAGGATAGCAGTTGTGTGTGTTACAGACAGCATTTGGCTCTGTCTTGGCTTGCAAAGAAGGATGTGAGGAGAGGTGTGTATTTATCACCATCTGTTAAACCAGCTGGGACAGGGATCTTTATCTTTTCCACAACTCACCCTCCCTCCAGGAGATATCTCCTGTTCATGGCCATTGAGTCCCAGGGCATGGCTGATAAAATTCCATCATCCCATGGGAGATGCCCCACCCAAGGGAGGAGCCAAGCCTTTCCTACCCAGATAAAAACTGAGATTTGGAACACCAGAGCAGCCTTTGCCACTGGATCCCAGAGGAAAACCAGACCCTTCCACATCATCCCTGCACCTTCAGAGGGAACTGCACCTTCTCCAGGAGCACTGCTCCAGCTGAGCCACATCTGCCACTGCAGGAGGATGCAGCCACCATTGAATGGGACTGTGCCAACACCCTGACTGACTGACAGGTGTCAGCTTGGATTCTGACTCTGGCAGGGTTTGGGATTGTTCTTTGTAATACTGCATTGCTATTTTAATTTTCCTAGTAAAGAACTGTTATTCCTATTCCCTTATCTTTGCCTGAGAGCTCCTTAATTTCAAAATAATAATAATTTGGAGGGAGGGGGTTTACACTGTCTATTTCAAGAGAGGCTTCTGCCTTTCTTAACCAACACCTGTCTCTCAAACCAAGACAGGCTCCTGAGGGGACATCACTCCGGTTTAGCTCACCACCTTGGGTCTGCTCACCTCCACTGTTCCAGCCTGCTGCTCCAGGGATGCAGTTTAGCCCCTTTGCCCCGTCTCAGGAAAGACTGGCACTTATGCCTGCACCACACATGACCATACCCCATCTTTTCCCCTTGCTCAAGCTCCCACTGCCACCTCTGGAGGTTTCTGAGCCCACACTGGAGTGCCCCTGAAGCCACAGAGGAACCCTTGGGGAGCCCTTGGGGATCCATTGTGGCCCCTCTGCCTCGCTGGGAGCCAGCAGCGCCCCCCGGAGCCGCAGGGGCGGCACTGCAGCCCCTTTTCTCCAACATGAGACAATGGCGCCCCCTGCTGGTTGTGCTTGGAACTGCACCAAAGAGGAAATCTCTCACAGGTGAGGAAAGGCTGGTACTGGGTAGTCTGGCATTGTTTTGGTTGAGTGGTTGTTTTTTTGTTGCTGCTGTTGTTGTTTTTTGTCATCTATCTATATCTATCTATATCTATATCTATATCTATATCTATATCTATATCTATATCTATATCTATATCTATATCTATATCTATATCTATATCTATATCTATATCTATATCTATATCTATATCTATCTAATTATCTATATCTATATCTATATCTATATCTATATATCTATCTAATTATCTATATCTATCTATCTATATCATCTATACCTCTACATCTATCTCGATATCTATATCTATATCTCTATGTTATCTATATCTACATATCTCTATCATATCTGTATCTATATTATCTGTACATCTATATCTATACATCTATATCTATATATCTATATCTATCTATCTATCTATCTATCTATCTATCTATCTATCTATCTATCTAAATATCTATCTAAATATCTATCTAAATATCTATCTATATCTACATCTACATTTATATCTACATCTATAGCTATACATGTCCTAGTGAAGAACATGTATTCCTTTTCCCTTATCTTTGCGAGAAGCCAAATAATTTCAAAGTTATAATAATTTGGAGGGATGGGGTCATCTTTCCATTCCAGGAAGGTTCTGACCTCCTTGGCAGACACCTGTCTGTTAAACCAGGACATTCTCTCTTTTCCAGCTTCAAGGCAACGCTCTCCTGTAGTTCAGGCTGAACAAAATCTTCCAGATTTCTGCACTTGCTCCTTTTCCCCTGGTAACACCAGGGCATCTTTAGGTACTACACCACCACCCTTCTGCTGTACCAGATGATGGCACAGTGAGAAATAAATTGACATACGATACTTCATCTCCTTTTCCTTCCCAGTGACAAAACATTAATTATAATAAGGTGTTACATGTCAAAGTACGATTCTTTGGCTATTTTTCATCGTTTAACACATAGATAGGCCACCAATGGTTACAACATTCAACCAATTGTTTTCTTGTCAAGGAGAAGACCCATCCCCTTTCCCCAGTGTTTCAATATACAGCTAAAAGGGAACTTCCTTAGGATTCCTGATTTAGATTAGATTCTTACATTCCGAGAGGGTGGGGGCAGCCCCAGGAAGGTGGGAGCAGCCCAGGAAAGGTGGGAGCAGCCCAGGAAAGGTGGGGGCAGCCCCGGGAAGGTGGGAGCAGCCCCGGAAAGGTGGGAGCAGCCCAGGGAAGGTGGGGGTAGCCCCAGGAAGGTGGGGGCAGCCCCAGGAAGGTGGGGGCAGCCCCGGGAAGGTGGGGGCAGCCCCAGGAAGGTGGGAGCAGCTCCAGAAAGGTGGGAGGAGCCCCGGGAAGGTGGGAGCAGCCCCAGGAAGGTGGGGGCAGCCCGCGCCGCCGGCACCCGGTGCGCTGCTGAAACCTATTGTCATTAGCAATCCTTTAATTCCATTACACCTACCGCTGCAATCCGCTTAGGGGAAGCTATGGAGAGGCTGAAGAAGGACGAAGCATCGCTTAAATACACCTAGGCTTTATCCTGGGGGGAAGCGTACGGCTCAGGGCACGGGAGAGGCCGCAGGGCTCTTGGGCTCAAGGTTGGCCACCAACCTGCAGCCTCCTCTGCTGCTCTTGGGACAGCTCCAGCCGTACCCCGTCACTGCTGTTACTGCTGTCACCTGTGTCTCTCGTGCTTCTCTAAGAGTCCCCAGCCCAGCGCTCCCCCACATCCTGCAGAGGCGTTGCAAGGGCTGGAGCCCCTCTGCTCTGGAGCCAGCCTAGAAGAGCTGAGGATGTGCAGCCTGGAGAGGAGAAGGATCCAGGCAGAGCTCAGAGCCCCTTGCAGGGCCTGAAGGGGCTCCAGAAGAGCTGGAGAGGGACTGGGGACAAAGCATGGAGGGACAGGACCCAGGGAATGGCTCCCAGTGCCAGAGGGCAGGGCTGGGTGGGATCCTGGGCAGGAATTGTTCCCTGGCAGGGTGGGCAGGGCTGGCACAGGGTGCCCAGAGCAGCTGGGGCTGCCCCTGGATCCCTGGCAGTGCCCAAGGCCAGGCTGGACACTGGGGCTGGAGCAGAGGGACAGTGGGAGGTGTCCCTGCCTGTGCAATGAGATGGTCTTGAACATTCCTTCTCACCAAAATCACTCTTGCTGAATCCATCTCTGCCCGCTGCCCTCCAGCTCATTTCCTGCTCTACCTTTTCCTCTTCACCAAGTTCAGCAGAAAGAAAAGACCAACACCAGTAAAAGGTGTGGAAAATTTTATTATTTTCTGAACTTTATTCATTTTCTGTTTGGCTTAAACACAATAAATATTTCAGCAGTAGCATTGAACAGACTGGAATTCACACCCACTGCAGTACCTGAACCCCCAGACTCTGGACTCTGGGAAAGCCATCAGGGCCTGTGGGACCACAGCACTTCCATGTGGGCCACTGCCAGCATCAGTGTCCCCTTTAGCCCCAGGGACAGGAGCAGAGCCCTGTCCCTGCTGGCAGGGAGGGATGGGGGCAGATTCCAACCAGCTCTGACCAAACAGGCTCTGGGGGTGCTGTGGGCTGGGGCAAATCACCCCGAGAATTTCTGCTCCTGGGGCAGGAATGGCCCAGCCAGTTCCCTGGAGACCAGCCTAGGGACTTCTCCAGCCAGGTCTGAGCACACCTGGACGGGCCCGAGGGTCTTTTACACAGGCAAAGAGGTCAGCACAGCTCCCATTGTCACCATGGAATCATTGGGGTTGGAAAAGCCCTTTGAGCCCAAGTGAAACCATCCCCAGCACTGCCAAGGCCACCACTGTCCCCTGTCCCCAAGTGCCACATCCACAGAGCTGTTAAATCCCTCCAGGGATGGGGACTCCACCCCTGCCCTGGGCAGCTGTGCCAGGGCTGGACAGCACTTTCCAGGCAGGAATTGTTCCCAATATCCAACCTAAACCTCCCCCAGCACAGCCTGAGGCCATTTCCTCTGTCCTGTCCTTGTCCCACCAAGAGCAGCCTCTGTGTCACCTCGGCCACTGCTTTGACACAGCTCAGAGGTAGAGATGGGCAAAACCAGGAGGAGCCAAGGCTGGTTCCTGGAAGCATGCCTTCCCTAGGAACTTTCCAGCTCTATCTGAAGTAGGCATGGACGTTCTGGGAGGACAAGAGTTCAGGGGCCTCACTGGAGCCCAGATCAAACCAACTCTGACTGCAGCTGCAGATCCTTGATGGGCCAGGAGGTGACACTAGGCCAGCTCTATTTAAGGAGCTTAAAGATGTTCCCAGAGCCTCAGGAGCTCCCACTTCCAGTGGGAAGCTGCTCCCAGTTCTGGAAAAGCCTTGGGGCAGGTGAGGATGGTTATGAGGAAAGGCAGCTGCCAAACTCCACTGTGACCAACCAGGGACTCCAGGAGAGCTGGAAAGAGCCTGGAGGGACAGGACACAGGGAATGGCTCCCAGTGCCAGAGGGCAGGGCTGGGTGGGATCTTGGGAAGGAATTGTTCCCTGGCAGGGTGGGCAGGGGGCAGGGTGCCCAGAGCAGCTGTGGCTGCCCCTGGATCCCTGGAAGGGTCCCAGGTTTGGACTTAACACTATCTCTGGAAGTAGAGAGAACACAGATCAGCTCTTAGGCACCAGGTAGGGGGAGCTGAGGAGCCAGGACCTGCCCTCTCATCCCCAGGAGCACACCCCATGGGAAGGACAGAGCCAGTGACCACCAGCACAGAACATCCCCCTCAGGGGCTGTGGCCCAGCAACACTAACTCTTAAGACCTAAACCCATGGTGGACAATGTAAGAGTTTGGTCTGTTCCTATTCCCCTCTCAGAACCCAGGAGCAGAAATCACTGGAGCCCAAGGAGAACCCCCCTCCCCAGCAGCTGCCTGGCCACTGGGATGGGCTGTCCCACCAAATACAAGCCAGCCCAAAACCCAGTGCTGATTTAAGGAGATTTTTTCTACTTTCAAGGTGCAATAAATGTAAGGCACCAAAGAGCCAGAACTCCCCCAAAATAAAGCCTGTGCAGAGGAAGCAGTTCCAGTTTTGGAGAGGGATGTTTTTCCTACACACCAAGTCAAGAAAATTCCTCCCAGCCTCAGCAGCATCCCAGTCCTCAGGGGCCACTGATGCCCATGGGAAGTGCCAGGTTTGGGAGCCCAGAGTTCAGCTGGAAGCCTGAGGGAACAGCTCAGTTCTTCCCTGATTGGGGAAACACAAAACTAGACAGAAAATCATCCAACATCCACATTTTTCAGTGTTACTAGCCCAGCTCTGCTATCTGACCAAGTCCCACAGGAAGCTGTGTCCTCTGATTCCTGTGCAAGCAAAACTTAAATTTATCTCCATAATTCTATCTCACGAAATAGCAGGAGTCAAAAACTCAGGTGCAGCCCAAGTCATTTGTCCATGGAGGTTTCTTGTTTTCTTTTTTCTGTACAACATCAGTAAAATGGATTGGAGGAAGCTACTTTATTAAATAAACTCTGAAAACCATCCGCCCCCTCTCCCAGCCCCGGGGACACGTGAGCACACGGAGAACTGGAGCCTCCCACGACGGATGGCAGCCCTGGCAAGGGCCCAGTTTGCTCCTCACAGGCTGTACCATGACCAGGGGCTGACCAAGAGCTGCCCATGAGCTGCCCAGGGGCTGACCAATCAACCCCTGAACTCACGAGCTCAACCTCAGGGGTTTCCAGTCTCCTCGTCAGCGTGACAGTGATTCCGATTTCCAAAAGAAAAAGCATTAAATATCAGTTACACATTGAAGGTTTCCCAGAGCAGAGGGAGATTGCTCTGACCAGGCTGTGAAGCCCCACGTTGCACAACAAAATCAGTGTCTGGAGGACTTTGTTCCCATGGTAGTTCCACCTGCACAATCAGCTGTGCTTGTTCGCTTCCGGATGCAGCCTTTCCAGAGCCTGGGTTTAAGCTACACTCTTCATTCAAGCACAGGTCTTCATTGAATCAAGCCAACAGGAAAGAAAATCAGCATTCAGTCTTCACCATCCCACTCGAACTCAATTAGAAAAACAAATTAAAAAACCAAATCAACGCAAACACATCTCTGACAAGTGGACAGTAAAAAAGAGATGAGACACGTGGGTGCTGGGGACAAAGAGAGGGACATCTGGAAATGTTCCCATCCCTGGGAGTATCCTGAAGGTGCACACAGGACCAACACAGGGCTTCAGGTGCTTCTCCCAGCGGTGCAATTTCAGTTGGGAAGGGCCAGGCTGTTCCTGGCTGTGGAAAAGGGGCTCAGGCAGCAGGAAGGGACCCATGGAGCAACAACAGCAAATCCATGCTGGTAGGAATGGGAAGAGCTTGGCTCTGTAGTCTCAGCCACCTTCCACAGCCCAGACCCCATTCCCAGACTGGGAATACACATGGACACACAGGAATATGTTGAGATGTGGCCCCAGGTACCACACAACATGCAGAAGCCACATTCCCATTCCTTTGGGAAATTGAGCCCTGATTTTCCAAGCCCCCCAGTTAGGACTGAACTACAAGATTTGAGTGTCTTGTCTTTTTTTCCCCTCCCTTTAGGGAAAAAAAAAAAAAAAAAAAAAAAAAAAAAAAAAAGACAACAAAGGTGCTAGTGAGTATTTGCCCAAAAGCAGGAAGGCAGGACAGAATGTGGGAGAATTGTCACCATCTGCTCCCAAAGTACCAGCCCAGCTCAGGGGCTGTCCAGACAGCAGGACTGGGGACAGCCAGGAACCACCCCAGGATGTCCCCCTGCCCTTGGAGCAATCAGCTGCGTTGGTTTTGGTGTTAGGCCAAGGTGCTTTGCTCAGGTAAAGCATTTGCATCCCCAAGCAGCTTTCCCTGAGCAAGGGCCGGAGTCAGAGGCTTCTCTGGGAACATTCAGCTGGTCTAAGGTACAGTAACAGCGACCTGAAAGGCTCCTCCTCCTCCAGCTCCACCCAAAACCCGAAGCTTGCAGGGATGGAAGAGCAGCAGGAGCCGCCCCGGCCCAGCCCCGCCCCGGCTGCAGCGGATCCCGCGTGTCCTTGGCCCTGTCCAGAGGATAGTTTGATCTGTGGTGATGGCTGAAGTATTTACAGGTATTTGCAGCAGGTATTTACAGTCCTTCTGCAGCCCGCAGGCCGATTTTCTCCTCCTCTGCTCCCAGTCAGTCCGGAGTGGGTTTCCGTAGGGAGAAGGGCCGGATGTTGAAGTGCCTGCTCAGCTGGCTCACCTGGGGACGAGGCAGACGTGGGAGTGGGTTATCCTGGATCCCGAGGGGTTATCCCAGATCCTGGGGGGTTATCCCAACCTCCAGACATGAGCAGCAGAGCAGGCAGAGCCCCAGACCTGCTCCTTGTTCCCACCAAGCTCCTGCCACCCACTCTCCCCACGCCACCCCAGCCCGTGTCCCTGTCCCTGTCCCCAGGCAATGGCTCCAGAGGCAGCAGCCCTGCTGCTTTCCCAACCTTCCCAAACAACAGCTGGCTCTCTGGGAGCAGGCTCGCCCTCCATTCTTGCCCTGTGCAGGGGCAGGAGTTGGGAATGCTGAGCCCAGGCCTGCAGGATTTTACCCTCCTCCTTTATTATTCTATTTAAATTAATTTGGTCATCTCAGAGATCTGTATAAAAATATTCTTGAATCCATGCAAAGTGGGAGCTGGATAATTTACTGCCTGCAAAAGGAGGCTGAGCTTGACACAGGGCAGAGGCTTTATTCATAATCATTCTTCCCAAATTCAGAGCAGTTTGGGATTATGGCCCAATCCCAAAGCCTTTAAAGGCTCTTCAGCTCAAAGTGACTTTCCTCCTGGAAGATGAGCTGGCACAGATGGGCCCTTGGAAAGGCAGAAGGAGGAAAAGAGGGAGCAGAGAGAAGCAGAGCACTGGGAATCTCCTGGGAGGATTACACCACCCGCTCAGCCCTATCTCCAGCTGTGATTCCAAGACCAAATTTATTTAAGCTTCTTAGTAATTCAAATCCGTCTTGCACAGAAGCCTCATTAAGCTAATTGGAAAGACAAGACAACCTGTCTATTACTCCTTGGCTGTAATTACAGCTGGGACTCGATTCCACAAGCTCTGGGGTAAAACTGGGGCTCCCAGGGGAAGGGGCTTCCCAAGGAGAGTGTCCCCACTTCAGCTGGGACATGTGGTCCCTTGTCCTCCTTCCTCAGCAGCTTCCCAGGGCATTCCCAGCAGGACTCTGGGCTGCTCCAGGTTTGTTCTCTCTGTTAATCAAAACTCAGGGAGCCAGGCAGAGCATGAGCAGGAAACCAATCCCTGATCTGTGCACAGCCCTTGCAGCAGGGGAGGCCCTGGAGCTGCTGTGTTCCCACTTTCCCCAGCAGGAAAATGTTCCCCACTCCAGCCTGGCTCTCCCAGCATCTTGGAGACCTCAGTGGGAGATTCAGGGCCCCTTGCAGGGCCTGCAGGAGAGCTGGAGAGGGACTGGGGACAAGGCCTGGAGGGACAGGACACAGGGAATGGCTCCCAGTGCCAGAGGGCAGGGCTGGGTGGGATCTTGGGCAGGAATTGTTCCCTGGCAGGGTGGGCAGGCCCTGGCACAGGGTGCCCAGAGCAGCTGGGGCTGCCCCTGGATCCCTGGCAGTGCCCAAGGCCAGGCTGGACATTGGGGCTGGAGCAGCTGGGACAGTGGGAGGTGTCCCTGCCATGGCAGGGGGTGGCATGGATGAGCTTTCAAGTCCCTCCCAACCCAAACTATTTCAGGATTTTGTGCTTGGTTTCCAACTCTGACACACCCCAAGGGAAGGACAGTCCCTGTCACATCCTGTGCAGTCCCTTTCAACCCCGTGCAACCTTCCCAATCCTCTCACACGGAATGCAGCCCAAACTCCACAGGCTCCCAGAAACATTCTCTGCCCCAACTCCCAGCCCACAGCCCAGCCCAGGAGCTGCCACCTACCACGACCACTCCGTAGTGGATGTGTGCCAGGGTGAGGAAGGCGGTCAGCAGGTACAGCAGGAGCGTTTCACTGCCAGGAGCCAGCCCAGACACCACCAGCAGCAGCACGGCCGCGATGGGGAGCAGCATCCAGTTGAGGGGCTGGCACCGTGTGCTGCTCATCTGGCACACGATCAGCTGGCACTGAGGGGACAGGGACACAGTCTGAGCCTGCTGTGGGCTCTGGGAGCCACAGCTGATTGTCCCCAGAGCAGAGGGGATGGGCACTGGTGTGATCTGTCACACTGTCCCCTGTGCTGGCACTGCTGGGGCACCTCCAGTGCTGGGGGCAGCTCTGGGCCCCTCCTGACAGGAGAGCCCTGCAGGGGCTGCAGCGTGTCCAGGGAAGGGACTGAGCTGGGAAAGGGCTGGAGCCCCAGGAGAGGCTGAGGGAGCTGGGAAAGGGGCTCAGCCTGGACAAAAGGAGCCTCAGGGGCACCTTGTGGCTCTGCACAACTCCCTGCCAGGAGGGGACAGCCAGGGGGGGTCGGGCTCTGCTGCCAGGGAACAGGGACAGGACAAGGGGAAATGGGCTCAGGCTGGGCCAGGGCAGGCTCAGGTTGGACAGCAGCAGGAATTTCTCCATGGAAAGGTTGTTAAAAATGGAAAAGGCCCAGGGCAGTGGTGGAGTCCCATCCCTGGATAGATTTTAAAACTCTCTGGGTGTGGCACCCAGTGTGACCTTGACAGTGCTGGGGGCCAGTTACACTTGGTGGTCTCAGAGGGCTTTTCCAGCTTTAACAATCCCATGATTCTACCACTATGCAGCTAAATTAAATTTTGACCAAAAATTTAATCCTCCCATTTTAAATTTATCCCAAAAAGGAGGCAGGATCTCCTTTCCCATCAACATTTTGCTGCTGACAGCACATGTGAAAACTTAATTTAACCAATTCTCCAATTTAACCAATTCTCCAAGCATAAAGCAGAAGCTCTTACAGAGATGTTGGCGAAGGCTGTTCCAACCATGAAATAGAAGAGCCTGGGCTGGACCTCCAGGATGTCAGTGGGGGACAGGAAGATCCAGGTGGTGCAGAGCAGGAACAGCAACACCGGGGACACGAGGGGCAGCAGGATTTCGTACACAGAGTGGTGCTTCAAGGTGTTATTTTTATAGGCCCTGAAACACAAGCAAAGAAATGAAAATACATGGAATTACTGAGAAATCTCTGGTGCTGCCTGCAGTAAGAACCTGAAGGGGCTCCAGGAGAGCTGGAGAGGGACTGGAGACAAGGCCTGGAGGGACACAAGGAATGGCTCCCAGTGCCAGAGGGCAGGGCTGGGTGGGATCCTGGGCAGGAATTGTTCCCTGGCAGGGTGGGCAGGGCTGGCACAGGGTGCCCAGAGCAGCTGGGGCTGCCCCTGGATCCCTGGCAGTGCCCAAGGCCAGGCTGGACACTGGGGCTGGAGCAGCTGGGACAGTGGGAGGTGTCCCTGCCATGGCTGGGGTGGCACTGGATGAACTTTCAGGTCCCTTCCCACCCAAACCCTCTTGGGATTTTACAAACTCACTTGTAGAAGTTGTACAGGCTCATGGGCAGGGTCACAGTGAGGGCACAAACTGGAAGAGAAAAGTGCCATGTTAGTGTCCCAGGGCAGAGGGGACAACCCATGCACCTCCAATCAGGAGGCTTTGGCTGGGCTCTAATTTAAGTTCCCTGCACCAAAAATAGCTCCGAGGGTGGCCCAGGAATAGCTCAGCACATTTGGAAGTAGCTGCTCCCAAGTCTGGCCCAAGAGCTGTAATTAAAAGTTAAAGTCTGCTGTAAGTTGAAGACATTTCCATTTGAAAGGGCTGCATTAAGGAGCTCGGTTTTGTGCTTTCAACAGTGACAAAGCTTAATTATAACATAACTCTAATGAGACATGAGTGCACGCTCCTCAAATGACATGGCTGGGGACAAGAGTTTTCACAACAAAGGCAATTTGCTGTTTCTCTGGTTGTGTGCAAACATTTCCAGTGACCACACTGCCAAGAAGTTGACATTTAACTGGATAAATGATACAAAGCACCCAAATAACTGAAAAATCCTGACCTCAATCAGAATCATCAACACCACCCATGATGTTCCAGCACAACTCCTTCCCTGTTTATGCAGCAGAAGGTGTGTGAACAGAGCTGGAAATATTCCTGCTTTAATATCCCAGCTCCTCTCCCCCGTGTGGGAATTGGGCTCAGTTTCTCATTTAGGAAAAGCACATCCATTATTCATGTTAAGTCACACAGCTGTCAAAGGAAAGCTGGCAACATCCACCAGATACAAGTGCAAGAAGTACATTTAACACACCAATTAACTTAAAATTAAGCAATTACAAAGAACACCTGAAGGGACACAGAAAATAAACTGAGCAGAACTTGTGAATTAATGGAATTGAACAACATCAGCTCAGCTCTACCCTTTGCAGTTATTTTGACTGACCACAGGAGAGCAAGGCTGGGCCTTTATTTCAATTTGATGATGATGATGATGATGATGATGATGTAATGTTCACGTGGGTGGATGGAGGGCAGGATCCCCAAACAGCAGAGCTCCCACCCACCTCCGTGGCTGCAACTTCCTCCCACACAGTGTTTGGGTTCTGGGGTGAGAGGGAGCCCCGGAGCAGCAAAACAAAAGTGTCCTGAACCCCTCAAAACCAGCCCAAGGCTGGGGAGGCTCCACTGAGAGCCAGGTCCCACCACCCCCTGCACACTTTGGGCTTTATCCCCTGAAAATTCTGAGTTTATCACACTGGTTTTATCCCCAGGCTCTCACTGAAGACAAACTAAGCTGCTCTGGAGTGAAGTCAACGCAGTTCTCCAAAATAACTCTGCAGGAGACAACCCTGTTTTGAAATGCTGGGAAAGGGCAGGCTGTGAGAACACCCTCAATTAGTCACTTCAACAACAGCCCGGGGCAGCAAACAGAGCAGTGTTAGCAGGTCATTAGCAGAGGGTTTGGGAAAAAGGTGCAGTTTAAAAGACAGGCTTCAACATGGAGTTTCTTACCAATAATCATTGCAGTGAATAGGTCTCTATATAAGAAATTAAACAGGAAAGGTGCATACCAGGCCTCAACTCCCACAAAGGCTGTCACTATGTAGACAATTGAAATGGTCTGAAAGAAAGCACAGGACAAGCAGGGGTGAGAAATGTGATGGCAAGGCTGGCAGCACCTGGGCTGGCAGCACCTGGTTGGCAGCACCGTGTGTGTGCCAGGCAGCTCCAGGGAAAGGCAGCTCTAAGCTATGACATGTTCAGTCCTACCCACCAGCAGGAAAGGAGAAAAATAAAACAAATCCACAAATACCCCACGTTACCAGGTGTAGGAAGTGTGAGTGAGCTGGACTGGGAGGTGCCTGTCCCCTGTGCTGGCACTGCTGGGGCACCTCCAGTGCTGGGGGCAGCTCTGGGCCCCTCCTGACAGGAGAGCCCTGCAGGGGCTGCAGCGTGTCCAGGGAAGGGAACGGAGCTGGGCAAGGGGCTGGAGCCCCAGGAGAGGCTGAGGGAGCTGGGAAAGGGGCTCAGCCTGGACAAAAGGAGCCTCAGGGGCACCTTGTGACTCTGCACAACTCCCTGACAGGAGGGGACAGCCAGGGGGGGTCGGGCTCTGCTGCCAGGGAACAGGGACAGGACAAGGGGAAATGGGCTCAGGCTGGGCCAGGGCAGGCTCAGGTTGGACAGCAGCAGGAATTTCTCCATGGAAAGGGTGCTCAGGCCTTGGCAGGGGCTGCCCAGGGAGGTGGTGAAGTCACATCCTTGGAGGAATATAAAAACCACATGGAAGTGGCACTTGGGGACATGGGACAGTGGTGGCCTTGGCAGTGCTGAGGACATGGCTGGACTCGATGGTCTCAGAGGGTTTTTCCAACCTCAGTGATTCCATGAGAATCCATGAAATTCCATGAGATATGACCAGGAGCTGCAGGAGAGATGCCCTGGCACAGCCTTGAACTCTCAAGGTGACCAAAGCACAGGTTTTACACAAGCTGCAGTGACCCTGGAGGGGTCACTCAGGGACTCTTCCTTATCCATCTGCTGCTGGATTACAGGGAGAAGCTCACCAGGGCTATTTCAGCTTTAATAGTCCCCTGAAGCTGGGTGGAACACGCTGCTCTGCCCTCCACCCCTGCCTTTCTCCATCAGGCAGCTCAAAGACCTGGGTTAAGCAACATTTTGGGAGAAAGGATCAGAGTACAGTCAGGGACCAGCTCTGGTCTCCTTTTAGTAGGAGAGATGATTGTTCCAATTAATGCAGCTGCATTAATCGAACTCTCCTTCCAACCTGTTCCATTTCCCACCCATAAAATAACAAGTTCTAAGGAAGAAGCTTTTTTACAATGAGGGTGGTTGCCCAGAGAAGATGTGGCTCCCCTGTCCCTGGAAGTGTCCAAGGCCAGGCTGGAGCAACCTGGGCTAGAGGAAGGCACTGCCAGCAAATCCAGGTGAGCTGCCTCATCCCCAGGTCCCAGTTCTCTTCAGGAAGAGCTTCCTGCAGGGAATTCCTTAAGGAGGGATGGATACACCAACACCTCAAGGGGTTCATCACCATCAGCCTCACTGCCCAGGGACCATGATCTGGAGGAGCAACTCCCCAGGAATCTTTGCTCCAGGAACAGCAATTAACAAGCCAATTACCTCTGCTGAATTTTTGACCTGGATCCTGGTAGTGCCAAAAGACATCCCAAACTTCCAGGCTTCACTTTACCCACTCTGGCACCATGTAGGCAGCTACTTAAAGCAACAATTCTGGTGGGTAGGAACCAGGGAGAGAAGAGCCAAGGCAATGCCCATCCTTCAGACCTTGTTTGTCACAGAGAGTCCATCTCCATGGACTGACTCCATGATTTCCAAGGCTCTGGATCCACACAACACCCTTCAGTAGGCAGCACTGCACCCCTCAGCAGCTTCTCAGGGCCTGTACTCACCACCTGGCTGACGTCATATCCCCAGGGCAGGAAGAGAATCCCTGTGTTATACTTCTCCCAGTGGGAGAGGATGAAGGAAAACAAGACCACCCAGAGCAGGAGGTAGAGGACGAAGACGCTGACGCCGGTGGAACCCCGGCCGAAGGTGGAGTACACGGTGACCACGAAGTACACGCAGGCCCAGCTGTCCAGGCCGTGGTCAAAGAGCTCTCCCAGGGGGGTGCTGGAGTTGGTCCTGCGTGCCTGCTTCCCATCAACACCGTCTGGGAAAAGGGGGAGAAACATGGGAGCTTCCCTGCACATTCCACACAAAGCAACGGGCCAGGGAATGGCAGATTTCCCCACCTCCATCCTCGATCAAGGAGTGGGCTTCCTACCCCCTGCTCCATGGGAGGCTGAAAAATGCAACAGTCTGATGAGATTGTATTTATTTCCTTGTGTTTCCTTTATATTCCTTAAAGCAGCCTCTTCCTGTGCCTAAAGAAGGTCCAAGAGAGCTGGAGAGGGACTTGGGACATGGGTCTGGAGGGGCAGGACACAGGGAATGGCTTCCCACTGGGAAAGGGGAAATTTGGGTGGGATATTGGGAAGGAATTCTTGGCTCTGAGAGTGGGAAGGCCTTGGCACAGGATGCCCAGAGCGTGCTGTGGCTGCCCCTGGATCCCTGGCAGTGTACAAGGCCAGGCTGGATGGAGGTTGGAGCAGTCTGGGATAGTGGGAAGTGTCCTTGCCCGTACCAGAGGGAGGGTAGAACTACCAGAGGATTTTGCAGGTCCTTTCCACCCCAAACCATTTGGGATTCTCTGATTATTTAAAACAGACCCAAGGCAGAGTTTTACAGATCATCTCAAAGTCAGTTCCAGTATCCTCCTTTCCCATCAGATGCTCTGGGACAACTTCCTTGTCTCCACATCGCAAAGCAGATGTGGAGATTGGATGTGCATGTGGATTGTAAAGCTCCCAGAAACTGCTCCTGGCAAGAGCACAGAATCCAACACTCCCCGTGGGCTCAGAGAGGGGACAACACAACCACAACACAAGGGGGTGACCCTGACAACTCTTACCTAAGGTGTAGGCCATGAAGTTGAGGAGCCCCACCACAATCCACACACCATTTGGAACGTGCTGGTGATCAGGAGCTGCAGGGATCAGACAGACTCAAGTCAGGAGAGCTCAGCATGTGCTTGCAGAGGGTTTATTTTGTTTTTATTTTATTCACACAAACAGTGAATCTGGGATGTGAGCTTTGCAGGATGTGATGGCAGAGCTGCCCCACAACAGCCATGTCAGTGAGGACTTTGCCTTCCAGGATATATTTGTCCTTTGTTCCCAGCCCTCTAAAACCATGGGATCTGAGAACTGGGGCCAGTTCTGCAGTGCCACTGAAGGCCATGGAAGTGTGTGCAGAGGACACTCCTCAGCCACTTGCTCACAGAGCATCAAGTGGAGCCTCTTTGATGTGGCAACTCCCTGCCCCCGCAGGAACATGCCAGGATTCCCCGCCCAGTCTCCAGTCCCATCCTGCCAATGGAAACCGAGCTCTTCCCTAATAGCACCTCCACCTCCTCCAGCAGGGCTCAGGCAGCGAGCCAGCAGAGCTGGCTGCAATCAGGGAGCCCAAAGGGGCACTGAGAAGGGCAGGGAGAGGCATGGATCACCCTTGTGCAGCAGGATCTCCTGAGGGAACAATGATCCTGTGAAATGCCACCTCCTGTTTCCTCAAGGCAGCAGGATGGTGCCTTTCCAGCAGCAAGGGGAGGGAGGGCATCACTGCAAAGCCATCCAAGGAGGAGGAAAGGCACAAAATTCACCAGCACCGGGAAAAGTTCTCTGTCCAAGCAGGACATGCAAAATGTGTATGTGAAAGGGTTATGAGCTTCTCCATCCTTCCAAAGACAGTTTTTGAGAGGTGGGGAGAGTTGGGGATGTCCAGCCTGGAGAAGAGAAGGCTCCAGGGTGCTCTTAGAGCCCCTTGCAGGGCCTAAAGGGCCTCCAGGAGGGCTGCAGAGGGACTGGAGACAAGGCACAGAGGGACAGGACACAGGGAATGGCTCCCACTGCCAGAGGGCAGGGCTGGGTGGGATCTTGGGGCTGAGAGAACCCTGAGATTGTGGAAGGTGTCCCTGCCCCTGCCAGAGGGTGGGACTGGATGGGCTTTAAGGTTCCTTAAATCCAAACCATTCTGGGATTCCATGATTATGGATGTCTGATGTCCTGGGGATTTTCACCTTGAGCTACTGACAGCTTTTCTTCTCGTGGCTCATGGACCACACCAGCCCAAATCCTGGCCAACAGCCACAGATGCCACCCGAGCCTTCAAGAGCATTGATTTGACTACCAATAAAGGCAATCCTCAGAAACCAGGATTTCTGCCATGAAACTGTGTTTTGATGATGAGTCCAGTTTAGAAGAACTACACAAACTCTCCTGAGCAACCTAAACCAGACCTGGCAGGGTCTGAGGGAGAGAAAAACAGGGAGAAGCTCCTGAGAATTATCACACTGCATGAATCCTTTCCCTAGGACTCCTCCATGCACAAAGGGACACAAGTGAACCACTGGATTCACACACAGATGAACATGGGGACTGTTAGAAAGTTTAAAGCTGTGATAGTGAAGCTCAGAAAGCAGATTGGGCCTTGTTAGTCTGATATGGTGGTGGTTTTGCCAAGAGGGGAATGAGCTGGGATGTGAAAAACAAGGCTCTACCTGCTGATTTCAGGGAAGCAGCACTTCCTAACATTTTCCTGATAGAGTTTCAAACAAGGGCACTGGGTTGTGTGCTCTGCAGGAAGAGCAAATTCCAACCCAGGATTCCAGCTGTTTCCTCCTCCCTCTCCAGCCTGCTGCCTGCCAGGAGCACCTTTCCCTGGCAGCCAGAGTGAAGGTGTCACACCCAGACAAGTCCTTGTCATAAAACCCAGTGAGTTCAATCCCTCCTCTGTCCCAGTCACTTTGGGAAGGCCCAAACCCAGAGGCCTCACCAAAGAGCACTGGAATTCCCAGAAGAGGAGGTGACAGATTTCCCACCTGACCAGGAACATGCAGCCTTACCAGAAGCATAAAAGTCAGGGTCGAAGTATGCCATGAGGAAGAAGTTGAAGACAAGCAGCAGGAAGCCAGAAAACGTTATCAAATTTGGGGCCAGCCAGGTAGGGAAGATCTATGGGAAAGCAGCAAAAGAACAGATGAACTCATTAAAATATGGACTGAGGAGCAGGCACTGCTCCAGGCACAGTCTGGGTGTTAGACAACACTGCCAGGAACATCCTGGGGCAGCAGGAAGCGTGGGGCTGGGATGCAGGAATTCAGGGATTTGGGGCAGGCTGCAGGCAGCCCCTCACTCATTAGTGGCACCACAAATGAAGCAGCTGATGGTGTTACAGAGGTGAGCTGGGCTGGGGGACAGGGACTCACCTTCACAACGGCGTTCCAGAAGGGATGCATGACATACAGGGACAGGGGGTTGCTGTCCACGGCGCTGTACTGGGAAAGGGAAACAAAACCCAACAGTTAGGGAGAGCTCCAGCAACTCAGAAAAAGCCAGAGATCTGGAAGCTTCTGAGCCCCATCCTGTGTGGAACTCCCAGGGGACTCCTGATGTACCCCCCCACCAATCCTGCACCCTTTGGAAATGTCAATCCAGCTCTCAGAGTGGACACAGACAAGGATAAGATGCTGATCCTTTCAACTGCTTCCAACTGCTCTGCCCCACCTGGATGAGGAGAAATGCTCTGGGTCCTGCCCCCCAACAGTGTCACCTGCTCTGTGTGACTCCTCTGCTCCCTTGCTGGTCCCAGTCTCCATCCTCACTTCAGCCCATTGAGCACAATGGGTCTCAGAGGGCCCCTCTCCACTGAGGAGCTGAGATTTCACCAGAGGTAGCTCGGGGAATGGGGAGGGAGAGCTCTTACCCCTCACCCCATCAACTTTTACAATATTTGAGGTGTGCTCAGGGTGTATTTGTGGTGAGGGAAATAAAAATAGAAATAAAAATCAAAGATCTAGACAAGGCATGAAACAACTTCCAGTGAGAAAGTTAAAATTTGACATCATTTGGCTCGAGAGCAGCGTGAGCTGTTATCTGCTCTCACAGCCCCTTCCAAACACAGATTGCCCTGGCTAAAGTCCTCTTCTCCCAGGAACACTTTGATAAGAATCCCAGGAACAATTCCACAGGCTACCAAACTCCTGGGTACACATGCACGGTGCTGGGTTGGGCAGAACCTGCTGCTCACCCACCTGTTTGGGACAACACCTCCAGCTCCAGTACAGGCATCTGCCCCAGTCCAAGCCCAACCACAGAATTCCAGAGTGTTTTGGGTGGGAAGGAACCTTCCAGAAACTCCAGAGCCACCTCCTGCCATGGGCAGGGACACCTTCCACTGTCCCAGGCTGCTCCATGCCCCAGTGTTCAACCTGGCCTTGGACACTGCCAGGGATCCAGGGGCAGCTCCCCTCCCCATCCTCCCAGGGAACAATTCCTTCCCAATATCCCATCCAAATCCCCTTTTCCAGTTTGAAGCCATTCCCTGTGTCCTGTCCCTCCAGGCCTTGTCCCCAGTCCCTCTGCAGCTCTCCTGGAGCCCCTTCAGGCCCTGCAAGGGGCTCTGAGCTCTGCCTGGATCCTTCTCCTCTCCAGGTGAGCACCCCCAGCTCTCCCAGCCTGGCTCCAGAGCAGAGGGGCTCCAGCCCTGCAGCAGCTCCATGCCCTCGTCTGAACTCATTCCACCTGGTACCAAATTTGGTTTGGTTGGCAAAAGGAAACCCCTCAGCAAAGAGCAGCTCCAGATGTCCCCCCCAGCCCAAGGCCTTGAACCAGCCCCTGTCACTGCACCCATGGATTGCTCCAACCTATTCCTCTCCTTGTCTGCATAGGCCATGTTTCCCAGGAAGCAGAGAAGTGGTGGGAAAGAGCAAAGCAACACCTCCCAAGAGAGGCAGCAGGACCAAGAAGGGGCACTGGGTCTTGCTGGGGTTCCATCTCATAGCATTTGTTCCCACCTGGGTGAATCCCATCCCTGGCAAGGATTTCTGTACCCCATGTCAGCACTTCCCTGCCCTCCCTGTGCAGGGTCAGTCCATCTCCCTGGCATTCAGCCCCAGAGGTGTCCCCACACCAGCAAAGCCACAGGAGCTGCAGAGCAAGAAGCAACAAACCCCAAAGCCGTACGGAGGCAACTCTAAGCCACAAGGAATTTCCACCTCAGCTTAATGCAATTTTGGGGGGCAGAATTCCAAATGCTTTACAAGATAATAGGATTTGAAGCACCAGTTAGGGGAGGAGGAGAGACTGATTTAATCTCATTATCCCCAAAACAGCCTGGAACAAGAGAACAAATGCAAGGCTTGGAGTGAGGCAAGGGAAGCGCTCCGAAGCCTCCATGCCCATGCTTGGAAGAACTCAGGGAAGTTTCATTGCTTGGGAAGTTTTCCTCTCTCCCTGCAAGCACTGGGGACAATATTCAATAATATTCCCCACAGCCACACGTTCCCACCTTGCTTGCAGAACTCAAAGACCTGGGAAGAGCTGTTTCTTGGAGAAAGGGCAGCTGCTCTCCAGAGGTTTGCTGATACAACCATGGAATCATGGAATATTCTGGGTTGGAAGGGACCCACAGGGATCATGGAGTCCAACTGCTGGACCTGCACAGATACCCCAACAATCCCACCCTGTGCATCCCTGGGAATGGTGTCCAAACTCTCCTGGAGCTCCCATTTTCTGGGGAGCCTGGGCAGTGCCAGGGGGAAGAACCTTTCCCTGATCTCCAGCCTGACCCTCCCTGACACAGCTCCAGAGGTTCCCTTGGGTCCTGTCCCTGTCACAGAGAGCAGAGATCAGAGATCAGAGCTGCCCCTCCGGAGGAGGTTGCTGACATCCATGAGCTCTCTCTCAGTCTCTTCTCCAGCTGAACAAGCCAAGTGCCCTCAGCTGCTCCTTATGTGGCCCCTCCAGACCCTTCCCCATGTCTGTGCCCCTCTGGATGCTCTCTCACAGCTTTAGATCCTTCCTATGCCCCCCAGCTCCTGCCAGGCTCCAGCCTGGACACTTCTCTGTGCTGTGCCCACTCTGGGGACGCCCTGGGGCATAGGGACAGACCCAGGACTGGCTCTGGTGCCAGGTTGGCTGCCACCCTTGGGGACAGCACTCTGGATTGCCAGGGCACGGCTGCCTGCCCAGAACAGCTGCTCCCAGAATATCAATGAGCTGCCAGGCATATTCAGGGACAGATCCCAAGAGTATCTTGGCCATGCCCAGCCTCCTCCAGCTGCTTTTCCTTGTCAGGGTCTTCCTTACAAACATTAATAAAGTTGTCCCTTCACTTCTACAGTGTTTGAGCCTGGCATTGGCTTCATCATTCCCTCACCTCATCCTCACTGGAAACTAGTGCCATCTTCTGCATTTTGGATCTCCACACACTGGTCAGTGACTCACATCCCTCTGTAAGTCTATCACAATCAATGATTCCCATCAGCCTGGACTCTGGATTTCTGCCTTTCTTTCATAGAAAGAAGGTTAAAGGAAAAGCAGAAGTGCCCAGAAGGAATTTCATACCCCCAGAGTCTCCTTCCCAACGCAGGCAGGCATTTGTAAAGGGCCCTGCTCTAAAACAGCTCCATGTTCACAGACACAGCTTCTCCTCAGGGCTGCAGGGAGGAGCCAATCCAGCCCAGACAGCTCCCTGGGGATTTGGGTCAGAATTCCTTAGGCAAAGAGCAAAACTAGCAGCAACAATCTTACCACTGGCACCACATAGGAGCCTCCTGGCCATGCCAGGATGGCTCCAGGGAGCCACAGGCACCCCAAGAGCTGGGGACAGGCCCAGTGGCTGTGGTGTCATTGCAGACGAGCTGGCTGGTGTCATTATGGGACTTACAGACACAAATGGCTTGTATGGCTTCAACCCAGCCTTAATCACACAACCAGGATGCCTCTGGGAGATCCAATTATGTGTCCAAAGAGGAAAAAAATACAGATTTATAGCCCAGATTCTACTAATGGTCTTCCTGTCCCGGAAAAAACAATTCTGCTTTGAAGTAATCTGGTTACACAGAGCCAGCAGCACTGCCATAGAATCCTGGAGTACCCTGAGTTAGGATGGACCCACAGGGGTCATCAAGTACAGCTCCTGGCCCTGCAGAGGACATGCCAAGAATCCCATCATGTGCCTGGTGTGATTCACACCATCACCAGTGTCTGGTGTTGGGCTGTGACATCCAGCTGGGCTCAGCACCTGTGCTGAGAACAGCAAACAAAGATGGGTTTGTACATCCCATCATGCTCACAGGTGCTCCAGGCAGATCAGGGCACTGAGCAGAGCAGCCCAAGCAGATCCACAAGGCTGTTCCCTACAAATCTCCTTAAACACAAAGAGGGCACAAGGCTAAGAACCTTCTCCCCTCAGGTTCAAGATAAGCCAGGAGGCAGAAAACTCAACCAATCCCAGCAAATGGAAGTGAGCAGAGCCGTGCCAGGAAAAACAAGGCACGTTTGCCCTATGCCCACCCTTGGCCAGCGTGTGAGGAGTCACCTCACCCTTTAATGGTACTGATTAACTCGAGCCCTGTTTGTCTTTTCCAAGGTCATTTCTCAGCTGGCACCAGAAGAGAACATGTTGGCAGTGGAGAGCTGCACCCACCACATGAGCCCAGGGGTTTGGTTCCCACCAGGAAGCTGCAGGAAGGATGTGGATGTCCTGGCTGTGTGCCCCAGCTGCACCTTCAGTGTGTCCCCTCCTCCTACTCGGGTTTCACAGGGCTGGATTTAGACATCCAGCAATGAATGATGCTCCAAAACAAAGCAAAAAGTCACAGAATCACTGAGGGTGGAGAAGTCCTCTCTGAACATTGAGTCCAGTCATCCCCAGCACTGCCAAGGCCACCACTGTCCTATGTCCCCAAGTGCCACATGCACAGGGCTTTGAAATCCCTCCAGGGATGGAGACTCCACCACTGCCCTGGGCAGCTGTGCCAGGGCTGGACAGCCCCTTCCAGGCAGGAATTGTTCCCAGTATCCAACCTGGGCCTGCCCTGGCCCAGCCTGAGCCCATTTCCTCTTGTCCTGTCCCTGTTCCCTGGCAGCAGAGCCCAACCCCCCCGGCTGTCCCCTCCTGGCAGGGAGTTGTGCAGAGCCACAAGGTGCCCCTGAGGCTCCTTTTGTCCAGGCTGAGCCCCTTTCCCAGCTCCCTCAGCCTCTCCTGGGGCTCCAGCCCCTTGCCCAGCTCTGCTCCCTTCCCTGGACATGCTCCAGCCCCTCCAGGGCTCCCCTGCTGGCAGGAGCCCAGCACTGAACACCTGCAGGGTCCCAGCAAGGCCAGAGCCCCATTCCTCAATAAGGAACTGCCACACTGAGCAGAAGCCCCCCTCCTGCTCCCCAATCCCCACAGCACGTGCTAGTTCATAAGGAAAACCCCATTCCTGCCCTCCCAACACACTCTGATATTTACAGCCTTGGTTCTCAGACACCAGCTGGGAGATTCATGGAATCCCACATTGCTTTGGGTTGAATGGACCTCAAAAGTCCTCCAGTGCCATCCTCTGCCATGGGCAGGGACACCCCCCACTGTCCCAGGTCACTCCAAGCCCTGTCCAACCTGTCCTGTAACACTTCCATAGATGGAACAGCCACAGCTTCTCTGGGCACCCTGTGCAAGGTCTCCCCTGGCCCTGCAGTCTCTCTCTGCAGCAGAGCAGCTCCAGGTGGGACACTGAGCAGGCTGTGGCTCTATCCCAGCACTGGAATCACCCCAGAGTGGGACAGAGCTGGGATTTGGTCCCACCACCCTGGTGCCAAGTCCTGACCCCATCCCACTGTTGTGTTGGTGCAGGGGAAGTCATTTCCCCAGGGACACATCATGTGGAACAACACTTTATGTTGATGGCAGGCTTTGAGAAGCAGCCTGCCAATTCCAGCTGCATCCAGGAGCTCTCTCTGTTTGGGAGCATCAAACATCCATGAATATGGGTGATGAGTGTAGGGTGATCAGCTGCACAGGGCTGGGAATGATGAACCTTCAGGGATGCAGTCAGGAGAGGATCAGTCAGCAGTGAACCTCTGGAGTGGCAATCCAGAGGGAGGGATGAGAGCACTGATTTGGGGGAGGATGACTGGGGGAAGGGGGAGAAAAGGCAGAGTCAAAAATGCAGGAACAGGAAACTTGTTACAAAATAATACTGGGACTGGCAGGAGAATTTCCTGTGTTGCCAGAGCTGGTTTGGGCTTCAAAAAATAGGAGGAAGGAATTATTCCCTTTGAGGGTGGTCAGGCCCTGGCACAGGGTGCCCAGAGCAGCTGTGGCTGCCCCTGGATCCCTGGAAGTGTCCAAGGCCAGGCTGGATGGAGCTTGGAGCACCCTGGGACAGGGGAAGGTGTCCCTGCCCAAAAGATCTTTAAGTCACTTCCCATCCAAACCAGTCTGGGATTCTGTGATAATGCACAAGTCAGTGGAAGAAAAGATAACTTCTTACAATCCCTAGAAAAAGAAATTAAGCTGAACTTTTCCTTTCAAGGAAGCCACAAGCCCACACACATCAGGAGATGGTTCCAGGTAAAGCAAGGCACTACAGGGAAGGAGGAGCAATGCTACCCCCAAGTTTCAACAGAGCCTTTGTGAAGGGCACAAATAAAACCTTTTTTTCCAAAGCACATTTCTGCCTCTCCACAAAGAAGAAATTCACAATTAACAGGAAAAATCCCACACTTGACATGCAGCTTTGTGCAAGATGTGAAGCAGAGCGAGTCAGGTCACTGACACAAACCCTTGTAATGTGGCCACTTTTGGAGCCAGCCACGGGAAGTGATCCTTGAATTTCCACAATGCACTCCCAGTTCTCTTCC
This sequence comes from Muscicapa striata striata, assembly GCA_030060385.1. Classification (NCBI taxonomy): domain Eukaryota; kingdom Metazoa; phylum Chordata; class Aves; order Passeriformes; family Muscicapidae; genus Muscicapa; species Muscicapa striata. The sequence goes on from JAREIS010000982.1 coordinate 27,556, forward strand.
AAACCCTCTGCACAGCCAAAGACTTGCTGCTCATTAGCAATGAGTAACTCTTCTGGTGGAATTCCCTGTAGCCAAGACTCAGCAGACACCAATAAACATTGCAGCAAACTTTCAGTGCAATTAAAGAGCCCCAAGATGGGCTGACAAGCAGCCCACGCTCTGTTTAAGTGATAGCTCCACACACCTTGCAACACTCAAGGCACGAGCTGGGACCCAGCCAAGGACAGAAGCTTTTCCAGCACATGGAAAAGCCACATGGCCAAAGGCACCAGCAGGCTTAGCACTGTCACCACTTCAACCACTCCTTCCCCTCCACAGGCCTGTGGGTGATCATCATGGCACCTCTGTACCCAAATGAACAGCTGAGATTGGGAATGCAGCTTCCTGCTGCTCCACTGTGCTCACATCCATGAGAAAGGCACCTGCTTTTAGCAGATGTCCCCAGCCACCAGCTGGGAACAGCAGCCTCCTGCTCAGGTGGGCCTGAGGATGCAGGATGTGTGCAGCAGGCACAGCAGGATGGCACAGGATGGGCACAGCAGGAGCTGTGTGCTTCACCTGCACCACAGGGGAAGAGCCCAGAGGGTTCCTGCTGTGGGACAGGACAAGGAATCCAGGAAGATGGACAGGACCAGGCTGTGTGTGCTGACACCTGAAATCCCACAGTCCTGGGCTGATCCCCCAGTGGGCAGCAGGAAAGGGGGGATTGTGCCCCTGTGCTCAGGTGAGACCCCAGCTGCAGAGCTGCCCCAGCCCTGGGCATTCCAACAGCACAAGGAGCTGGAGCTGCTGCAGAGAGCCCAGAGGAGGCCCTGGGGCTGCTGCAGGGCTGGAGCCCCTCTGGAGCCAGGCTGGGAGAGCTGAGGGTGCTCACCTGGAGAGGAGAAGGATCCAGGCAGAGCTCAGAGCCCCTTGCAGGACCTGAAGGGGCTGCAGGAGAGCTGGAGAGGGACTGGGGACAAGGCATGGAGGGACAGGACCCAGGGAATGGATCCCACTGCCAGAGGGCAGGGCTGGATGGGGTATTAGGAAGGAATTGTTCCCTGAGAGGGTGGGCAGGCCCGGGCAGAGGGTGCCCAGAGAAGCTGTGGCTGTTCCATCCCTGGAAGTGCCCAGGGGAGGTGTGGCAGCCAATACAGCCACAAGCTGCCTGTCCCTGAGCCAGTCATTGTCTCATACAAAAACCCACAGAGGTCTGAAGCTCCTCCTGGAAACCCTGCAGAACCCACTGGGGACTGAAGCTGCAGTAGGTCCTGACCACAATGAGCTTCATCACCACCACTGTGTGGCTAAAACAAGCGAGTTTGGGAATCCCCTACCAAAACATGGTTCAATACCTTTGACACCCTGTGGAGCAAAGGCCACTGCTCAGAAACCAGCAGCACTCCAGCAGCAATTTCAGGGTTGTTCTGGATGAAGAGATGTAAACACAGCCAGAGCAAGTCCTGGGAGTGGCACCAGCTCATCACTCATCAAAACCTTCCAGGACGTCAGAAGTGTCTCTAGAAAGCTGAATAAATCCCTTCCTTCCCCTCATCCCATTGCTTAGCACGGGGGAAAAGCTCAGCCAAGGCTCGTGAGCTGAGTCGCTCCCAGTTAATCCATAAGCACTGCTGCTGTCTCCTCCAGCCATGGCACTTTTCAGACCATGACAGCTGCAAGGGACAAGCTGAGCTGGGCAGGGGCTCAAACCCCTGAATTTAACCACAGAAAAGGAGGAGAAAGAAGAAAAATGCCACTAACTTGGAAATCACAGAGTCTAGGAGGTGCTCAGCAGGTGCCAGGCAGCACCTTGGGAAGCTGTGTGTGTTTAAAGGCAGCCACACACCCGGCTGTCTCAGAGCAATTAAAAGAGCCCTTGGGGAAGGAGTTAAGTGATTCCAGAGCTGGGCTCAAAGGCTTCCCCTCCTTCTCACCCTTGGAGCTGGCAGGGGGGAGGCACTGGCCTTTAATGAATCACTGTGGCCTTGAGCCTTACAGCCACAGCCCAGCAGCAAAACGCTTCTCTTGCTGCTTCCCTTGCTCCTAGTGTTGTTGTTCCATAAGTGTGAGCTGCCACCAGCATTTCTGAACACCCTGTAGAGATCTCTTCAGGGCTCCAAAGCAGCCTCAAGAATCCTGCCAGGAACAGCTTCCAGCCATCTGCTTCCCAGTATCTGCAGCCCTGCTCGCCGTGGCACTCCCAGTCTGGAGGCAATGGGATTTCTGGTTGAGGGCAGAGCACCCTCTTCTTCAGGGCACAGATGGAACCAGCAGCTGGGCTCCCACCTATAACCAAGGCTCCCACCTGGAGTGTTGGAAGAAGGGTGCAGAAAAGGGAAGAGAGCATCCAGAAGGAAAATGCTCTCCACACTAAATGGAAATCCCTGAAGCCTGATCCTTGGGTGCATTCAGTGTCCCAGGTCTCTGAGCTCTCCCCTTCCATCTAACACTGGAAATGAGAAATAGAGTTCTTTTCCTGTAAGGAAACCCTTTAAGAACGTGAATAATCGAACATGGGAAGATGGATGCAGTATTTTACTTTTCCCTCCTCAGAGTGTCAGCTCTAATAAACAGCATTTCAGAGAGCACCTTTAGATCCTTTAAGGCCACCACCAGCTCCTGCTCAGACACAAGGACACAGAATAGAAGTGTTTGAGGGTTTTTGGAGCAGCAGCTTTGCTATAAAAGGTCCTTCCCGAGCCTCATTTGAGTTTCTTCTTGCTGAACTCACGCTGGTTCCAGAAGCTTCTGGGGTGAGCCACCAGCCTAGTCCACCTTTGGACTCAAACATGACACATGTCACCACCTTCCCTCTCCACTCCTCCCGTGCCTCAGGTAAGGAGCGGCATTCCCACCTCCTCCTTCACTGGCATTTGACCCAAGATCCCTGAGGATAAGATCCCAGGAATGCCTGTGGCCAAGGTGGCATCATGACAAAACCTTGTACTTGCAGAGAAAACCAGGGTAGCAAACACTCACATACAGCCAGAGACTCCTGAACAACACTTGTCACCCAAGCACCTTCCCTGCTCCTGGATCAAAGAGCCACACAGATCACAGCCCCAGGAATAGTGGGAATTAACATCAGTGGCTCCATCACACCAGAGTCACCAGTAAAGGACAGGATCCTTCAGGGTAGAGCTGGACAACACAGAATCACAAGCAGCTCAGACAAGGCTGGGTGAGAAAAGGCTACAGAGAAGGCAGAGCACGTGACTGGAATAGGGAAAGACAGGGACAAACCATCAGAGCTGGCTGCAACTGCCAAGGACACGTGAAGCTGCAGAGCTGTGTCCTCACTTAGAATCATCAAATCCCAGACTGGCTTGGGTGGGAAGGGACTTGAAAGTTCATCCAGTGCCACCCCTGCCATGGCAGAGACACCTCCCACTGTCCCAGCTGCTCCAGCCCCAGTGTCCAGCCTGGCCTTGGGCACTGCCAGGGATCCAGGGGCAGCCCCAGCTGCTCTGGGCACCCTGTGCCAGGGCTGCCCACCCTGCCAGGGAACAATTCCTGCCCAAGATCCCACCCAGCCCTGCCCTCTGGCAGAGGGAAACCATTCCCTGTGTCCTGTCCCTCCATATTTTATCCCCAGTTCACTCCAGCAGAGGAAGCAAAGCAGAACAGACACACTCTGAACACTCCCAAGAACCCCACTTCCCCCTCTCCCATACATTCACAGAAGTAGGTTGTCCAGAAGCTGGCCACAAGACCATCTGCAGACAGTTGTTAAGAACCTGACCTCTGGCATCCAACTTCAAGTTTCCACTCAGAAATAGCAGTGCCTGGCTGCAGCTTCCTTGGCAGGGGACATCCCACACCTGACAGTAACAGAGCTCTGGGGTTTGGCAGAGGACATTCAACACCCAACCAGAGCAGGGTGCCTGCATTGCTTTTCCCTTGGGATGTGGACACACAAATCTTGCTCCACAGCCTCCAAACAAGCTCTGGAGTTTGGATATGGAGATCTCCAGCCTGACAGTAGCAGCCATCCCCTGCCCCAGGCTGACAAGTCCCAAGTGCTGGAGCAGACACAGCTGGCATTTGTCCGGCCTCAGGGGGAGCCTCAGCCCCTGCCAGGCAGGGCTGGGACACATCAGCTGCAGAGCATGGATTTGGTCCCTCCCTGCCCAGGTTAGCTTAGCCTGGCTCCAGAGGGATATTTCCTACACCCACAGAATTCCCTGCTGCAGGAATGTTCATGGCACAGAATCCCAGGATCACTGAGGTTGGAAAAGCCCTCCAAGACCATGGAGTCCAAGCTGTGCCTGATCCCCTCCCTGTCCCCAGCCCAGAGCACTGAGTGCCACATCCAGCCCTTCCTTGGACACCTGCAGGGATGGGCACTCCAAACATTCCTGGGCAGCCCCTGCCAAGGCCTGAGCACCCTTTCCATGGAGAAATTCCTGCTGCTGTCCAGCCTGAGCCTGCCCTGGCCCAGCCTGAGCCCATTTCCTCTTGTCCTGTCCCTGTTCCCTGGCAGCAGAGCCCGACCCCCCCTGGCTGTCCCCTCCTGGCAGGGAGTTGTGCAGAGCCACAAGGTGCCCCTGAGGCTCCTTTTGTCCAGGCTGAGCCCCTTTCCCAGCTCCCTCAGCCTCTCCTGGGGCTCCAGCCCCTTGCCCAGCTCCGTTCCCTTCCCTGGACACGCTGCAGCCCCTGCAGGGCTCTCCTGTCAGGAGGGGCCCAGAGCTCCCCCAGCACTGGAGGTGCCCCAGCAGTGCCAGCACAGGGGACAGGCACTGCCCTGGCCCTGCTGCCACCCCAGAGCTGGCAGAGCCATTGGTCTCATGCCCACCTGGGCTCATGTCCAGCTGCTGGCACCAACACCCCCAGGAAATCTTCTCTGGCACCATTAAACCCTGACACCCTCTCTGCCAGTGTAGCACTCTGGGACAGTGGAATGTGTCCCTGCCCATGGCAGGGGGTGGCACTGGATGGGTTATTAGGTCCCTCCCAACCCCATCTGTGATTCTGACACGGTAACCCAGCTTTGGAAGCTGCAAAGGGCAGAGCACACCAATCCTCAATGCTTAAATCAAGGCTGGAATACGTGACCCAGAACTGAGATTTGTGCTGGATCAGCCACTTTCCCAAGGCTAAAATAGCCAAGAACAAGATACAGTTTGGCACGAGGAGATGGGAACAACGTGGGTCCCATGGGTGTGACTGCACGGAGCAGCCACGGGGCAGGAGCACAGCGTTCCTCAGCTCCATAGGGGCAATTCCTGGGCCAGCCCTGCTCCCGGCTAACCCACAGCCCCCTCTGCAGTCCCTTCATTGGGGGGACAGCCCCAGAGCTCTCTGGGTGTGGGAACAGGTCACCACTGCCTCCCTGGAGGGGAAGCTGCCAGCCACACCCTGATCATCCCAGCTAGGAGGGTCCCCTCACTGCAGTCCCCAAAACCCCGCACATCGCTGCAAACCCCAAGACCCCAGACCTCACTGCAGACCCTCCCAGAACTCGGCCCGCCCTACAGTTCGCCCTCGCTCCCTTTACATCTCGGGTTTCACTGCGGTCCCTCCCTACACCCCAAACCTCGGGACTCCCTCAACATCCCCTCTCCACACCTCGGGTCTCCCTACAGCCCCTCCGAAGATCCCACCCCGGCTCCCAGGCCCTGTTGGAGCCTCCCCTCCTCCAAGCACCCAACCTCCCCCAGCCGCCCCTCGCAGGCCCGGCCGCCCCTCAGCGCTCCCCTCACGGCGCCAGGCCCCGAGCGCGGCCCCCGTCAGCGCCGCTACCTTGTACTTGCTGAAGCCGGCGAGCTGCTCGGGGCTCACGTACTCCATGGTGCCGTTCCCGCTGCTCCCGGTGCCGCTATTCCCGGTGTTCCCGGTGCCGTTCCCGCTGTTCCCGGTGCCGCTATTCCCGGTGTTCCCGGTGTTCCCGGTGCCGCTATTCCCGCTGTTCCCGGCGCAGTTCCCGGTGTTCCCGGCGCCGGCGCCGCCGCATCGGCCCACCCGGCGTGGCCGTGACGTCACCACACCCCGCCCCGCCCCGCCGCGACGGCGCCGCCTGGCGGCCGGGAGGGCCGCACTCGTGAGGGGCGCAAGAAAAGCGGGGGGAAAAAAAAATCCCAAAAAACACATCTTAGCCCTGCTCTGGGTCAGCGTGCAGCGTGCTGATTCACCGTGTCCTGGCACTCCAGCTCTGCTAAGAAGTCTATCTCCGTCTCTCTGGGATCTCCTTTAGGTACCAGAAAGGGCTCAAAGGTATCCCTGTACCATTCTCCTCTCTCTAAGTCCTCATGGATTCCATGTGGGAAGAGACCCTAAAGCCCATCCAGTTGCACCCCCTGCTGTGGACAGCGACTCTTTCCACTATCCCAATGACCTCCAAGCTCCATCAAACCTGGCCTTGAACACTGCCAGGGATAGAACAGCAACAGCAGCTCCCAGGCAGGCAGGGTGTCACTGACTGGAAAAGGTCAATCAAATATCTTGAATTTTTGTCTTTAGCCACCAAAGTTCTGTGTAATTTTGACCTCTTTGGAATATTTGCTCAGTATTTATCCTGTGTGCCAGCCAAGACTAAAGGAACATTAGTTTAGCCCCTTACATTTAAAGGCTGTGGGGTGTTACACAGGGTCACTGCACCCCAGTCCCAACTGGTGCGGCCTGGCTGAGCTGCTGCATCCCAGTGTCACTGGAAGGCACCACATCCAAGAACTGTTGAGGTTGGAAAAGACCTTTAAGCTGGTTGTGCTCATCCCCACAGCAGGGCCTGCAAGGAAGGAGGTGCCAGAGGATCCCACTGAGGGAGACTCTGGCCAAGGAGTCCTGGCAGAGACAGGGAAAGGTGCAGAGAACAGCCTGGCTGAACTGGAGAGGGAGCTGGGACAGCTGGCACAGGTGAGGGGAGCAGGTGAGGGACCCTGCAGCCTCCTGATACCCCAGCCCAGGCCTGAGGCCACCCCCCCTTGCTGCACTGGGTCCTCTCCACTGCACCCACTTGTGGCTCTGGGTCCCCCCACTCACTCCAGTAGCTGCACTGGGACATTCCCCACTCAGCCAGGAGGTGACACCATGGCCAGGGACACCTCCACTGTCAGTCTGGCTGGGGAAGCTGGCCCAAATCCTCTCCCAGCCCAGGTGTCCCCAGTTCCTGGCACTCAGCCCTTGCAGCACACGCTCCCACAGCCCAGCTCTGGCTCCTGTCACTGGCTCTGGCTCTGCTTGGCCAGGGCTGGGCTTGGCAGAGTTTGGGTTTGTTTCCCTTTTGTCCTGCAGGTTCCCAGCTGAGCAGCTCCAGAGCACAGAACCTCACTGGGATCAACCTTCTCAACCCTCCTTGTGTGTGACAGGCCAGGCTTGGTTCCCAGTGCTGCCTCCCTTGGCCCTGCCACTGCCACTGGTTTCCCAGGATGTTGTGGTTTGGGGCTTCCTGCCCCTCTGCTGTCCCTGCAGACAGTGAAGCCACTCCTGGAGCAGAGACCCTGAATGGAGCAGAGCCTCTGCTGCCACACCCCTCCCCAGTGCCACCCCCTGTCCCCTGCCTGTCTGCAGCACAGAGCTGGTGTCATCCTCAGCTGTGGCTCCCCTGAACACAAAGGAGACACAGAGCAGCACAGTCCAAATCAACTCCTTTATTAGCAGAGCCTGCAGGGGATGAGGCTGAAGCAGCCCTTCAGCCAGCTCTCCAGGAGGGCTTGGCCCTGGCATTGCCAGCGGGGTTGCAGCACCTGCACAGCAAAAGCCCCTCACACCTCCCTGGGGCAGAGCCAGCTGGTGCCACCTTCTCCAGAGCACGGCTCCGGTGCCACCAGCCTGCCTGGACAGCACCAGCACTGCCCCGAGGGCTGCTGAGGAAGGTGCTGGCACACAGGATTCTGCACATGGGGCATTGCAAAGGCTTTTGCTCAGCAGTGAGGCCAAGGGCAGGAGCAGCTCCTGCTGGGGCTGAGGGCTGGAGGGAAGGGCAGCAGCCCCAGGCACCTGAGCAGGAGCAGCTGCCCTGGGCACAGACACAGCACCTCGGAGACAGGGAGTGAAAGCACTGCCTGAGCCCTGGGGCGGTCGTGTCACTGCTTTCCTGAGCCCAGAGACACAACAGCTCCTGCTGGGGAACAGCCTCAGTTGATCCAGGAGGCTGCAATGAGGGAGGGAAGGATGACACCCAAAAGCCAAGCAGCCCAGCTTGCAGCCAGCATGGAGCTGGCCTCAGGTCCCACAGCCCTTTCTCTGAGCAGGACAGCTCCTTGCTGCAGGAAAACTGCCTCAGGGGCACTGTCCCTTGCCGGGATTGTTACGGGTTTTTATCTTCAAAAGAGCAGAGCAGTTGTTGATTTCTGAAAAGTTGTTCATTACAGGAGCACATCAGTCTCAAACACAAGAGTCTAAATCTATTAAGTCCATGTTAAAGCTCTCACCATAGAATCCCAATTAAAGTGGAAGCAGCTCTCTGATGCAAAGTCCTGGGCAGAGGCAGGAGCAGCAGTTCTCTGGTACAGAATCCTGGGTGGAGGTAGAAACTGTGGCCTGGTTCAAAGTCTGAAGCAGAGACTGGTACAGAGTCCTGAGCCAGGGTCGGCCACCCCAAGGTGGAGGCTGATCACCCCAAGAAAGGGTTTGGTTTGGCTCTAGGACAAAGCAGAGGGAAATATTTATGGCATGAAGGCAGGAGGATTCTGGCTTTCTCATGAAGTGAGGAGGTTTCTGAGTTACGGCTTCAGCATTGTGCCCTGTTTCACCAAATTTGGGAACATTTGGATACCATTGTCTTCATTGGGCTTGACAACACTGTCATTGTAACTGCATTTTGTGGGAAGTCTGTTACCAAGTTCTCCTAAACTTCAAAGCCACCGTGTTTCTTCCTTCCCATGGATGTGGCCTAAAGCCTGTCCAGCTCAGACAGTGCTTCCTGCTTGGTAATTCTCCACCACGCCTCAGGGATTTCTCCTTTGCCCTTAAATTTCCCATCACAGAACACTTCCAGCTCTGTCTTGAAACGAGACACAAACCATTTCCAGTACGCCTGCATGGATGAATCTGGAAGAATCCTCCAAGTGGAAAAAGGAGGTCCAGCCTTACGGTATTTTCTGTAAGGAATTAATGGGCCATCACCAATTTGGAATATACGGAGACTTGACACAAGGCTGGAACAAATATCAATGGACAATTCATGTGTATCATACGACCAGAAGAAGATACGCCTCCACCATGTGAATCCTGTCAAAGCCTGTGGGCGATGGAAGACCAGCTGATGGTCTCCATCATGGTTCTGCATGGTGTTTGTGCAGACAGCCCCACAAAAGGGACACTGCTCCCAGCACCCCGAAAAATGCTCTGCCAGGATGGTGTGAGGCTGCCTTGAAAATGAGCTCATGTCAGCATCAGCCAATACTTTCATCAGCCTGTCCCTCATGTCAATAAGAGCTTCTGCCATGGCACTGCTCAGGAACTCAATGTCTGTGACCTCCTGGTGCTCGATGCCCTTCAGCTCACTTCTGGGCAAGTTGATCACCTCTGCCAGCTCCCTGCAAAATATATCCAGCCAAAGAGAGATTTTGTCTTCTCTATCTACTCTGTCTTTGACAATTTGGGTTGAAAAAGTAACAGCTGACAGGATGTTTCCATAGAGAGATTCAAGGGAGGATTGTAAAAACATCCTCAGCCTCCTACTCCCATCTAAGCAATGACTCTTAACTTGTCTCTCAATGTAACTCTGAAAAAACTGCTTTGGAGACGTAAGGTACTGCTTGAAATACTCAAAATTTTCTTGTTCTGCCAGGTATCTCAGGATGCAAACTTCCAGATTGGCTCTGTTGCCCCTGAAGTCTGGGAATTTGCCCTGCATGTCCTCAGCAATGTCTTTAGCTGTCCTCGCAAAGACCGCCCGGCGAAGAGCTGGTTCAATCTTGTCACAAAGGAAAACAGCAAAAGTTGTGATTGAAGTGGCTCCTTGGCAGGAAATCTGGAAACATTGGAAGAAATCTTCTCTCTTGCTGCTCAGGTACAGAACTGGGTCATTTGCCTTTTGGAATGCTTCGTGCATGGCTTTAAACCTTTCTGCTGCCATTTTGCACAGACACAGAGACAAATCCATGCTGTATTCTTTGTTAAAAGTACACTTTGCATTGCTGGGGACAGAGTTCACACCTTTATGTACTTCATTGAGTATTTCATGAATAAAATTTCGACTGTAATCCCGTTTCTCCTGCTCCTTCTTCTCAATATTTGCCTTCACACACGCTATGATGTTGTCTGTGATGTGCTGAAAGTTGATCACATCAGCATTGGGAATGCTCCTGGGATCAGAGAAAATGCCTAGTAACTTTTTCTTTGTGATGTGTTTCTCCATGTCAAAAGAAAATCCTCTGTCTTTGGGAAATGACCTGATCCGTGCATGGAAACCTGGCTCCTTAAAGTGCTCTAGAAGGACATCTTCAATTTCTGCATCGATATCCACCCGCTCTGGTGTGTACGGGAGACTTCAGCAATCCAACTGTTCCAGACATGAGTAAAGTTGTCCTTCAGTTCTCTCTCACTGAGGCTCTTCCCTTTCAGACTCACAGCCAGCTCCCTACTCTTTCTCAGGAGCTCGGCTTCATATTCCAGCTTCATTGCATCCAGTTTCCTCTGCTCCTTCTGTAGCTCAATAAGATTCTCACATTTCTTTTTCGTTTCATGAAGAAGAGTCTCTTTTAGATCGTTCAGCTTCCGCGCTGTGCCTGATTTCCACTGGACCAGTATCTCACGGTCTTTGTCTTCCCTGAAATACTTTTCCACTTCTTTCTCAATGGCATCACTTGTCTCTTGCACCAGCCCTTCAAGGTGTTCTCTGGTGACATTCTGCAAGTCTCCATTCTGAATTCTGTTGTTCAGTCTGCTCTCTACATCTAAGAAGTGACTCCTCAGGTTCCAGGTCCACTGACTATAAGCACTTTCCAGTTTCCTGTATGCAGCAATCTCCAGGGAATTCTTGAAGCTGAAAACAAAGTTTTCATTCACCAAAGCATTCCAGAGGTCACCAATACGATCTTTCAGGCTCGAGAGCCTCAAAATGCTGCGCTGGGGCTGCTGCTTGGCAGACTGGAGGATTTTGCTCTTGAGTTGCTGGACATTCTGGCTGTAGGTGGGGTTGGGTGGTGCCATTGGGGGGTTTCCCTCCCACAGGTGAGAAAAGTAGTGAATGTGGGTGTTCACATCAAAGCCAATGACGTCACAGAAGGAGGAGACATCACAGAATTCCTGCTGGGCAGCTACTATGGTCATTTCATCCAGCTTTTCCTGCAAATGCCTTTGTCCTTCCATGTTCTGCTCCTTGGCAGTTGCTTCTCCCACATTTTGATGCACAAAGAGGCAGCTTGGGGAAAGATTGACTTTCTTCATCCTCAGGAAAGCCTGCACAGCGATCTGGAGAACATCTTGCATTTCTGACGGATTTTCTCCAAAGATATTGATCACAGTCAAGTTGCCAACACCAATGACAAAGGTGGCCAGCTCATTGTCATGGTTCAGGGGCTGTTTGTTGGCCATCTCAATGGCACGAAGTCCCTCTGTGTCAACCACCAGCACAAAATCAAAGCCCAAGTCTTGCTGCAGCTCCTCGCCCACTGGGATGAGCTGCATGAAGGCTCCGCGGGTGCATCTCCCCGCGCTGACGTTGAACTGCAGACCAAACATGGCATTCAGCAGGGTGGACTTGCCTGTGCTCTGGATGCCGAGCACGGACAGCACAAACACTCGTTTGTCCCCCAGCCTCTCAATTAAGCTGTCAAAGATTGCTCCCACCCAGCGCAAGGGCAGGTAAGAAGCGTCCCCATCCATCAGCTCTACAGGATAACCCGAAACCATCAGCTCTGCTGCAATTTCCGGCAGTTTGGCAAAATTGTCTTTCTTGGAGTTCATTAATTCCATAGCTTCATAAATCTGCCCTACTTCCCTCAGAAGGTGCTCCAGGCCAATGGATGACTCGTTGATTTCATCAGAGACGGCATTCAACTGTCTCAGCAATAGAGCATTCACCATGGGTTTTTCCTGGCTTTTCTTTCCTGACAGGATTTCAGTCCATAACCTGTGATACTCTCTCCTCAATTCTTCAAGGCGACCACAGGACAGCTCATCCATAAAGACTTTCATCCACTGTAGGAAGTATTTCCTGGTATCTGCTTTCTGGGCATGGAGAAAACCAAGGAATGATTTCATCAGTGGATTCAGAGGGAAAGCTTGCTCAAGTTGCTTTCTTCTTATTGCTTTCTTCTCATTTTCAATTTGGCTGCGATGATGCTCAATGCTCTTGTTCCCTTTCTCCTGCAGGCGAGTGAGTTCTTTGTCCTTTTTGCACCACTGGTGCCACAGTTTTCCTTGGAGCGGCAGCAGCTGGGATTTGATCTCAGACAGCTTCTCTTTCTTCAGAAGGTCCACCAGCTCCTTTGCCTTTGCTTTGGCTGTCACACACGTGGGTTTATCTGCATCCACCATGAATCCATGCTGGCGAGCTTTGTCCACACAGGTGTCCAGGTTGAAACATGGATTAGATCCTTCCAGTAGATCCCTGATAATTTTGTTCAGCTGGTCCACCAGTTCTGCTTCATTTCTATTCCTGATCCCTATTTTTATGTTTTGACTGGCTTGTCCAGCGGTAATGTTTTCTTTTTCCGTGAGAAGACAAATCAAAGGCCTTTGTGACTTCCACAGGTCCTGCAGAAGCTTTTTCCCCCTGTTGTCCATGTGCTCCAAATCAGACACAAGAGCCACGTTGACAGCAGATATGTCCTGCAGGAACTGCAGCTGTGCTCCGTGATCCCTGGCGTCTCCATGCAGGTTACAGAAAGCCACACAGCTCTCAAAGGTGTCATCAGGGCTTCCACGGGGGCAGTACCAGGCGATCTCCACCACCCCTTCCATCAGCAAACGCTCTCTGGTGCTGCCTCTGCAGTGGCGGTGGAAGAAAGTGTCGTGTTTGCGTTTGCTCAGCAGAGCGTTCAGGAGCTGAGACTTGGAAGAGGAGGCCGAGCTGCCAATGCGGATGAAGGACACGATGGGAGTCTGTGCCTGGAAGATGAGTTTGTTGTTGTAACTCTTTGTTTGGGCCTGCTTTCCTGACTTCTCTGTCTCTTTCCAGCTCCTTTGGATTTGGCTGAGGGCGTAGAGCGGGAACTCGATGTGTGAAGTGCCCGGGTTGGGCAGCAGCAGAGGCAGCGCCAGTTGGCAGAACGCCAGCTTGGTTGCAAGGGTCTGTCTCAGGAAGTCATCAGCACAATGGAAAATGGCCATCTGCAGGTCCATGGGGTGCACATGGCCATCCCTGCTTACATGTTCAGGGGCAGCTCCCATCAGATTACCAAGAAAGTTTTCAAAGGAATCTGAATGTTGGTCCTTTTGCTCTCCAGTTTGTATCAGAGGTGCAAGGCCTGGGTTGTTGTTCTCCCAGCTAGTCAGGTACCTCACCTGGTAATCCACAGTTAACAGCTTTTGCAAGAAGTAGAATGGCAGTTCCTTGGCCTTGCTGGGCTGGCTGTCCTGCAGAGATGTCTTGTTGATTGTGCAGAAATCTCCCATCCCCATTTTTCTTGGATAGTGATTTTCAAGTCCAAGGCGCTTGAGCAACTGGAGAAACTCCTGGTTTGCAGTGGCTTCATTTGCTTTGGCTTGGCTGCTGTCTGACTTGGATTGGGACTGACTGGGTGGCTCAGGGGTTGGAAAAGTGTCTTTCAGGTCTCTGATTATTTCCTGCATCCTCTGTTCATCCCATTTGTCATCCAAGCATTCACTGATCAAGGAATTGAAGTCCTGTTCCAGCCTCTCCCAGTCTGTGCCTGCACTGTGCTTTTGGAGGAGATTCTTTATCCGTGGGGACCACAAGCCTTTCATGTGATCTTCCATGAAAACTAAACGCTCCCTCTTCTGCTCAGGGGACAGCTTTTTACTTTCTGGTGTCACAGTCAGACCCATCAGCAGAAGGGAGGCCTCAGCTCTGTCAGCATCCTGCTCCTTCAGGTTCACGTACTCCTCATGTGCCGCTTCCATTTCCTTGGCCATGTACTGAATTTCTGGATGTGCAAGGAGGTGCTGAAAAGTGCTGCTTTCCACCTGGTACCCTGTGCTGGTCACAATCAAGAGCACCAACAGTTCCATGTCCTTCTCAGCCTGTTCCTGGAGAGACTGGAGTAAGGAATAAATGGCAAGGCTGCTGGTCAGGGTGGCTTCTATCTTGGCTTCTTGAACAGCAGAAGCAGAGCTTCCTGGTCTGTAGGTGACAGCATAGATGTGCTCCTTCATTTGCTGCAGTGTTTTGATGAGTTCTTCAAGCTCAGAGATTTTGGGAGATCTGGGAAGCAGGTGCTCAGTCTGGAGGATCCATTTCATAATGAAGGAAGTCTCAGGGAAGTCCTTGACAGAGTAGATATGAGGATCCAGGAGACTTCTCAACATTGCCTTGATAGAGGGAGTGTTTTTTCTAGGTGACTCCTGGCAGCTCCGCACGGTGTTCACCAGGTAGTCCTGAAGGGCTCTGTGTGACAGGCACACGTTGATCCACACACTGTGGTTCCTAGTTTTTTCACTCAGATCATCTTTGAGATCCATCAGCATGCGCAGCTTCCTTTCATCCACCGTCATCTCCCAGGCCTTCGAAGTCGCCATGAAATCTCTGGCCTTTTGCACTGCACTGCCCAGTTCCTCTCCAAAAATGTTGCCAACGCTCTCATTCGTCAGCATTTTGTACGCATCCCTGAGGGCTCTGCTCATCTGACCAACAAACTTAAAATCCCCACAGTGATTGCACAGGATGACGTCCCACACTGGGATCAGCTCAAAGCCGCGGTCGATAACGCACCACGTTGTGTTATCAGACACGAGCCCCGTTTTCCACTGAGAAAGAGAAGTTGTGTCTGATGGGCCCCCTGTGGTGACCACATAGAGCTGAATGGCTATATGGGAACTAGCTCTGGCTTTTCCCAGGACAGAAGCCTGTGATTTGGATGTAGAAACATCCAAGGCTCCTTCAGCACTTCTCAGAAAATCACCATAGCTCTTCCTGACAAAGCTGTTCAGTGCTTCTGATGTTTGTTGCTTCACCTCTTCTTGCTGCTCAACTCGAAATCCTTCTGTGGACGCCTTCCACCAGAATATCCCCCCAAAGTGGAGGGGACCCTGGTTTATGTGGGACCCAAACCTGCTGAAGAAGCTCTCACACATCTTCACAAAGATGGGGTTGTCTTCTTCCTGAGTGATGCCCAAAATCTGCTCCATGTTTTGCAACTCCTGCAGAGCCGCATCCGAGAGGCAAAGCTGATGCCTTTGGAAGTAGCAGGAGGCCAGGGGGATGTACTGGAACTTGGTGGTGCAGAAGTAGCTCTGCTCAGAGTGGGACTGGTGGGTGGCCTGTGACTGCGAGGAGATGCTGTGATCTACACTCTCTCCCAGATTAATCCCCCAGACTGCAAATTTGGCCAAAATGCTCATGCTGAACCCCAGCTGCTCCATGGACTTGGTGAAAGTGGATTCTGCTGCAGAGGAGGAGAACTCCCTGCTCTCAAACAGCGATCCTTGCTCTGGACCAGCAAGCTGGAATCCCTCAGGAACCCTGAGGAGCTGCTCTCGCCTTGCCAGCACATCTCCAGCTCTGCTGGTTCTGTAGATGCCCTGCAGGGCCAGTCCCCCCGACGCCCGCCTCAGCACCTCGGTGTCAGGGATGTTCTCCCTCCTGCCTGCTGACATCTCCTGCTGCTGCTCCAGCTGCTTATGGATGCTCTCCAGCATATCTGCCAAGGGTTCCTTTGGTGATGGCCAGAACTCTTTGGGAATCTCCATGGCTCGCCACAGAGTCTCTGTTTGCTCCCTCAGTGCATCCTGGCTGTGGCTGCGGCTGTGGAGCATTTCTGTCAGATCATTCAGGGCTTGTTTGGCCACTTCTTGCCTCTGCTTTGTCTTTTCCAAGTGCTCCTTCTGCAGCTCTTCAGAGGCTGTTTTGTCATCTGTTATTTTCAGGAGTTTCTGGAATACCTTTTTCTCCCAGGGATGCTGTACCTCACACTCCAGCTTGAGGTAGTCTTCATATTCCAGATACTGCAGGGCTTCTCTGCAATTGATTCCCAGGATTTGTGACACTTTGGGCAGCCAGTATTCAGCATCCAGTCCTTCCTTCCAAAATGCCTCTGCCAGGAGTTGTGCCTTTGCATCCCCCTCTTGTGTGTCCATCTGCGAGGCCATGGCTGTGGAGGAAGCAAAGAGACTTTCCCTAAGGTGCTGTCAGAGGCCCCGGCCTCCTGGCAGAGGCTCTGCAGCAGCTGTGGCCCTGGGGTTGCTCCCCCCCGGCTGCTGGAGCCCGGCCTGGGATGGCACAAGAGCCAGGGTGTCCTTCCCAGCAGCCTGGATGTGCCTGCTGCTTTCCTGTGTGCAGGATCAACCCTGAATGAGAGTCTGTATCCCAGAGACAACATGGACACACAGAAACAGAGACAAACAGCTCTACACACATAGATACAGAGACACAGGAACACACCTGTCACACACAGGGCTGCACACACACACACACACACACACACACACACAGACACACACACACACACTCACTCAGCCACACAGCCTGCCCTGGACAAGGTGCTGCCTTCACCATCACCCACATCCTCCCAGCTGAACTCCTCAATCCACAAGTGCACACACCTGGGGCATTCCTGGCTCCCTGGAGCACTGGCACAGCCCCTCTGCCCACCCAGCAGCCCTGCCTGCATCCTGCACCCTCTGCCCAGCCCCACGGCTGCCCTGCTCTCTGCCTGGCCCAGCCTGCTGCTCCCAGCACCCAGAGGCAGTGCTCACACACTCCACTGCCCCCATGGCACCCCACACTCCCCAGACACACTCCCCCCACGCCCAGCACGGCCACAGGGGCTCTGACCTGTGCTCCTGCTCCAGCTGCCAGCGCAGCCCCTCCCTCACCCCACTCACGCCTCTTCCCAGGAGCTGCTTCCTGGCACACTGGGGGAAAATCCACCTTGTCCCTGCCCACAGCTGTGCCTGGGGCATCCTGGTGGCCCTTCAGGAGATACTGGAGACTTTGGGAGCTGACTCAGAGAGGTGCCCTTTGTCATCTGCTTGTTAGCACAGAGGGTCTCGTCAGCCCAGTGACAATTGGTGGCCATCTCAGCCACAGCCACCACTGGAGCCACTGAGCTTAAAATCTCTGGTGACAGGAGGAAAAGTGCCTCCAAACCTTCAACCCTGGCCTTGAGGGGAGCAGACTTCATGCTGCTCAGGGGTGAGTTACAGAGGGCCCTGGGAAATGGCTCTGGAAGGTCCTGGGGTCCTGTATTTGGGATGCTTCTTAGCCCATAGCCAGGTTGGTTTGGGTTTATATCTGGAGTTGTCACTATTCTCCCTGCCCCACCAACTGTGGAACATCACAATGGATGAACAGTGGCCCAGGATTTTGTGTGGGGTTGGGGCCAGGGGCTGCTCTTGCCTCCAGCAGGGGTGATCAACACAAGGACCATGCACCACAGTGTGTCTGACCTGAGATCCTCTTGCCCTATGTTTTTTCCTTTTGTTCCCCTCCTGGTTTTTTCCTTGCTTCAGCACTGTGACCAGGGCTTGCCAGCTTGTTTCTCTGTTCCTCTGCTGCTTGGGAGCCCAGAGCTGGGAGCATCCCCTGCCCCACCAGGCCAGACCTCAGGACCAGCACATCACTGGTGTGACATGCAAAGCAGCGATCCCCTGGCCAGCCCCACTCCTTTGGGGTGTTTTGCTACACCCCAGTTCGCCATCCCAGGTCTGCAGTGGTGCTGAGAGCGGTGCTCCCTGTGGGCTGTGCAGGGGAAGCCAACTCTCCTCTCCCCTGTGCCAGAGCCACCATTGCCAGCGGAGAGGCGCCACAGCGCCCCCTGCAGGAGAGGAGGAATCATGGCACCCACCCTGCCCGGCCAGGAGCCACCAGCGCCCCTGCTGGCTGTGCCTGGAACTGCACAAAGGGCAGCCACCTGACAGGTGAGACAAGGGTGGGATGGTGTAGGAAATGGAAAGATAGAAACTGCCACAGACACTGAAGGGTTTGATTTGCAGCCTTGGAAGAAACTTGGATTGATGTAAAAATAAAAGTACACTGACATTAAGCAAAAAAATTATAAACTTAGGTTTCTTTATTTTGTAAGTAAGAATATGTGTTAAGTAAATAAGAAACTGTATTGGATAAGATGGTGAAGGGTTTTGTAGTGTAGTAATGTAATTGTATAGGGTAAGCTAAGAGTTTAGATGTTGGAAGTATATGTGTGTACATGTAATAGTAGCCCCTTGGATAAAAGTACACATAGTGCAGCAGAATTAAGTAAAGCTGATAGGTTAGAAAAACAAAATTACCTTCTTAGCAGCTTTCCATTGGATTAGAATATTATCTATTGCCCTGTAAGAAGGAAACTTGTGACTACTTTGAGCTATGGGCAAATTCATGCCCCTCTAAAATCTCACAGCCTTTGTGGCTTATGTGTATCTGAGTAATAAATCGCTTTTTAGCCTGATTGGAGTCCCATCCCTTCATTAAAGCAACAATAAAAGGATGGGGTTTCTAGTTTTATTTATTGCTGCTGCTATTGTTGTTTATTTCTACTGGTTTATATAGGTACTTATACTCCAGTAAATACCGGATATTCCTTTTCCTGTGTCTTTGCCTGAAATAATTTCAAAATTATAATCATATGGAAAGAAGCTATCATATTCTCCATTCCAAAAAGGTTCCCTCCTTCCTTGGGAGACATCTGTCTTTTAAACCAGTACAGGTCCATCATTGCTGGAGGCTTTTTATGGAAAAATCCCTGAAGGAAAATGCAGTCATGGGTCACAGCCACTACAGCCTCAAGAGGCATAATTCTACTCATCACTCTAAATTACCTGTCACAACACATTAACCCATCGAATTATTCAAGGACAGCCAGTTTATCTGAGCTTCTTGGATTTCAGTAAAGCTTTCAAACCTGCCTATCCCAGGACCATGGTGTATCCCTTCAAACTCAGGCTGCAGCAGTCTTCCACAATTCTCCCCCTAACAGACCTGACTCTGTCACTGGAAACCTGTCCTGAAGACTTTGGGGTTTTTAACACTGTCACACAACCCTGAAAATTGTCCCCGTCCCACTTCACTTCAATACTGGAAATATTAATGCCTTTAAAAAATATTTCTGAGCGTTCAGCATTCATCCCACCAAGACCACAACACTCTTACCAGCACAGGTATCGATACCAGGGGCTTGGATTCAGCTAGAGATCTGAGGGCTCCTTCCCCTTCCAGAGTCTTCAGGAGCAGCTTTCCCTCGGGAATCCCTGCAGATTTGGGCAATCTGAGCAAGGGCTGTCTGCTCTGATTCCCCTCACCCACCTCACAGCAGATGCTCCTGTTCTCCCAGCCTTGGCTTCCAGCAGACACCGGCAGCCGAGGGCCCCAGCTCAGGGGACACAGCACAGCAGCAGTGGCAGGCCTGGGGCACACGGCAGGGTGTGGAGAAGGAGATGGGAACCACTGGAGAACTCAGGAGGAAGAGCACCAAGAAGGAAAGGCCCAAAATGCTAAAGGAGAAGAGCAGCCAGTCAGGAGAAGGCAACCCATGAGCACGGCAGATTCATTGCAGGGAGCACTGGAGGCCAACCCTGCTCCTCCACTGGGGACAGCAGGACAGGAAAAGCCACTGGCTCGAGAGAAGGGCAGTTGAGCAGCAGAGGAGAGCTGGGCGTGCTGGCAGAGCACAGCAGGGACTTTGGGCACCAAGTGCCCTCGGTGGGCACATGTCCAGCTGCTCCCTGGGCAGCAGAGCCCCAGTGTGGGACAGCTGCTCAGGAAGGGAACTGCTGGCTCAGGGTCACTGCTGGAGCTTGTCTACTTGAGACACTTGTCCCAGCCCTGTCTCCTCCTAAATTATCTCCCACTGCAGCACTGCCAGGGCTGGTTCAGTCTCAGGAGCCAGAGGCTGCCCTGGACAACATTAACTCCAGCCCAGCCACACCCTGAACCTGCCCCCAGGCACCCTTGGCAGTCCCTGCACAGCTTCCCATTGCTGCAGGAATAGGGAAAAAGCCCCAGCGACTGTGTCAGTGCCCGCAGAGAGGCACTAAGCACATTCAGGGCGTAACTCAGGATCCAGTTGCTCCTTGGAAGCAAACAAGGGAAGCAGCAAGGCTGGCAGCAGGACCTGCCATGGGAATGCCTGCACCCCGTTTCATGGGAACAGCCCCCGAGAGTGTTTTCCCCAGCCCTGCCCCAGGGAAAGGGGCTCTGGGAACACGGACACCTTTGTGGGGCTGTGCCAGGGACCGGAGCGCTCTGGGTGGTGACGCTCAGACTGTGAGAGAGGAGAATCCCACCCTCCCTGCATGCGGAGGAAAAGGAAGAAGTGACTGTGGGCTGGGGCCAGAGCAGGATGTGCCGTGCGTGCCCCTCATCCCCACGGAGCTGCCCTGCTCCCGAAGGAGCGGCTCGGGGGCCAGGAGCCCCCCGGCATCAGTGCCATCGCTGCTGCCATGCGGGGAGCGCAGCCATCCGGCCCCAGCTCTGAGCCGGCCCCCTCCCAGCTCAGCCCCCGCAGCGCACACGGCTCCCCGAGCTGCCCCAAAGCGGCTCCAGCAAAGGCGGCTTCCTCCAGCCCCCGCTCGGAGCAGACACCGCCCGCCCGCTGCCCTCAGAGCCCTCTGCTCCTGCCCGCCCATCTCCGCAGCCGTGGCAAACACACGCAACAGGAGGCAGGAGAGCAACAAGATCCCGCTCGCTGCTTGGACTTGATAGTGGCGCTCTATATCAAGCTCAATGATTCTATGACGCCATGAAAGGCAGCAGAACCAGCTACCTTTTCCTTCCATGTCCCACAGCTGCCAAGCTGGGAGAAGTCCAGCACAGCCCAACCAGCCCCGGCTCTTTTGGAGGGAGCTGCTTCCCCTTTTATCGGGGCAGTGACAGATCAAATACTGCATTCCTGTAAATCCTATGTTTTCCTTGAAATCATATGTTTTCCTGCAGCAGTGGGAAAGTGAAACTGCTGCTGCCTGGTCTGGGGTGAAAAATGTTTTGGTGAGAGGTGGACTTGAGGATACTGCAGATCTTTTCTAACTTTAATGGATCTATGATTCCATGAAAGGCAGCAGGGGCTGGGCAGAGCCTGGGGGATTGAATGTTGGAACAGTCCTTTGAAAAGAAACCTCAGATCTTCAGTGATAAAAGTGCCCACAAAAGTCTACCTTAGACCATAACACGGT
Source organism: Muscicapa striata striata (assembly GCA_030060385.1). Taxonomy (NCBI): domain Eukaryota; kingdom Metazoa; phylum Chordata; class Aves; order Passeriformes; family Muscicapidae; genus Muscicapa; species Muscicapa striata. The sequence goes on from JAREIS010000982.1 coordinate 48,709, forward strand.
TACAACTCCTGTTATTCTGACACTGAGGGTTAAATGGGATGAAGTGATGTTTGCTGAAATGAAGAAATCACCCAGAATTGCCAAAGGATTGTAGAGTTAATTCTGCACCTTCGGACCCTTTGGGTTTGGCTTTAGAGAAGGAAAATAAGGAGAAAAGGGTGAAATGGTGTTGTTCAATGTCTGCCCTAAGCATTTAGATTGGCAAGAAAAAGAATGGTTAAATTCAGCTGCAAGTCCAGTGCACAGAGGACTAAGAAGGGCAGCTGCAGCCATATATCAAAAAGCAATAAATGTAAGAGAAAGTTCAGGAGGAAGGTAAAAGTGGCAAATTGAAAAAAGGATGGACAATAGAAGCAGGGAGGTTTTGTGAACATTGGGGATTTGATGCAACAAAGATCAGATCAGAGTGTGTTCACGAGCGCGGACCCAGATCGCGCTGTCCCTTTTAGATTGTGGCAATTGAAGACCATATTTCAGTAGCAAAATAAATATCAGCTTATTTTAAAAATATTTATTCGACTTGATCTCGTTTTTATCTATAACATTAACTCTACAAAATCATTATAAGGAGGAAATTCACTGAAAAATTTTGTGTAGAGGTTAAGTCTCAGGAAGGGGACATTCAAATTACAACGTTTTAGAGCAATCAACAAAGTAGCATAGTAATTAATCCCTATACACTCTTAAGCATGCTAAAAGAAAACTGTGAATGGTGCACTGTACTGGATTCAAAGGACACTTTTCTCTGCACACCTCTAAGCTGTGCCAGCCAGGAACTATTCACATTAGAGTGGGAAAATCCACAGGCAGGACTGCACTGCTACAAGGATTTTAAAAATTGCCCCATAGTTTGGGAGTCAAGTGGCAAAGGAAGAACAGAAGTCCTTTAATCCACAAGGGGCTCTGTTACAATATGTTGATGATGTCCTGCTAGGCACTGGAACTGAAGAGCAGGACTGAGACCTGTTTGATTGTGAAACTTCTTTAAATTAAATAATTACAGCCTCTTGAGGGCAAAGTGATGAAAATGACTGTGACCTTCCTGGGCTTTGAGATTCTCTGAGGTCAAAGGAAAGTGAGCATGTGCCATGAACTGTAAGGGAAATGTGTGCCTTTCTCTCAATGGTCAGGGAGTGGATCAGTAATTCCGATTATTGGCTCAACCTCTGTATGAGCTTTTAAAACTGCCCATAAAGACTTTATTAGATGGATTGATGATACGTGGGCTGCTTTCAAACTCTTTAAGGAAACACTAATGAGGGCTCCATCTTTGGGCTTGCCATGTCCCAGGAGACTTTGGAATTATTCCCTTATGCCAAAGATGGCCCACCTGCTTGTGAGCAGTCACAGCTACGGTGCTGTTGATTCAGAAAGCTCCTAAATTGACTCTGGGACAAAGCAGGACAGTCTCTGCACCACAGATGGGCTTGGAACAAAATGGGGGTCACTCCCTTCTACCAAGGGGTACTTTGGACACACACCCCAGTCCCAACTGGTGCAGCCTGGCAGCTGCTGCATCCCAGTGTCACTGGAAGGCACCACATCCAGAATTGCTGAGGTTGGAAAAGACCTTTAAGCTGGTTGTACTCATCCCCCTGTGGGCCTGCAAAGGAAGGGAGGTGAACCCATGATCCCACTGAGGAGACTTTAGGGCAAAGGTCCTGGCAGAGACAGGGAAAGGTGCAGAGAACAGCCTGGCTGAACTGGAGAAGGAGCTGGGACAGCTGGCACAGGTGAGGGCAGGTGGGGACCCTGCAGCCTCCTGATACCCCAGCCCAGGCCTGAGGCCACCCTCCTTGCTGCACTGGGTCACTCTCCTGCCCGCCTTGTGGCTCTAGGTCCCCCACTCACTCCAGTAGCTGCCTAGGACATTCCCCACTCAGCCCCGGAGGTAACCCACCATGGCCAGGACACCCTCCACTGTCCTGGCTGGGAAGCTGGCCCAAATCGTCTCCCAGCTGGTGTCCCCAGTCCCTGGCACTCAGCCTTGCAGCACACACTCTACAGCCCAGCTCTGGCTCCTGTCACTGGCTCTGGCTCTGCTTGCCAGGACTGGGCTTGGCAGAGTTTGGTTTGTTTCCTTTGTCCTGGTTCCCAGCTGAGCAGTCCAGAGCACAGAACCTCACTGGGATCAA
>JAREIS010000983.1:0-62634 GCA_030060385.1 Muscicapa striata striata
GGAAATTTTACTGGGAATGTTCCAGGTTCCATCTTGGGATTTGTGGATTGAGAGGGAAAATCTCTTTGAAATTTGGGGATTTTGGGAATTTTTTTGTTTTTTTTTCCTGGGATTTTTGGGATTTTTTTTCTGGGATTTTTGAGGAATTTCTGGGATTTTTTTTCTGGGATTTTTGGGATTTTTTTTTCTGGGATTTTTGGGGAATTTCTGGGGATTTTTTTTTCTGGGATTTTGGGATTTTTTTTTCTGCGATTTTTGGGGAAATTCTGGGATTTTTTTTCTGGGATTTTTGGGATTTTTTTCTGGGATTTTTGGGAATTTTTGGTATTTTTATCTGAATTTTTTTTTCTGGGATTTTTTGGGATTTTTTTTTTCTGCGATTTTTGGGGAATTTTGGGATTTTTTTTTCTGGGATTTTTTGGGGAATTTTTTTGGTATTTTTGTCTGGGATTTCTGGGGATTTTTTTTTTTTTTTGAGATTTGGGGTTTTTTTCTGGGATTTAAAAAATATTTTTGGGGGATTTTTTGGGGAATTTTTTTGGAATTGTGATCCTGCCTTTCCAGTGGGAATTCCCAATTTATTTTTGATCTCCAGGGATTTTACAGGATGGAATTCCCAATTTTTCCCCAATTCCTGGATGCTCCATTCCCATTTTTCCCCACCACGATCTCAAACATTTCCCTGTCGTTATTCCCTAACTCCAGTGGGAAATCCAGGATTTTTTTGGGAATTCCCAATGGAAAAACAGCTGGAAAATCCCAATTTTTCCATTTTTTTCCCCCCCCAGTGATCAACAAATACAAAAGGAGGCGATTCCAGAAAACCAAAAATCTCCTGACGGGAGAGACGGAGGCGGATCCTGAAATGATCAAGGTGGGAATTCCTGGATTTGGGAATTTTTTTGGGATTTTTTTTTTTTTTTTTTTGGGATTTGGGGGAATTCTTTTGGGACGTTTTTGGAGTGATTTTGGGGTTTTTTGGGGTTTTTTTTCAAGTTTTTTGAGATTTTTTGGAGATTTGGGGGGGAATTTTTGATATTTTTTGAGGGTTTTTTGGGGATTATTTTGGGAGAATTTTGGGATTTTTGGGGATTTTTTTGGGGGAAATTTTGGGGATTTTAGGGGGGTTTCTTGGGGATTTTTTTGGGGGGATTTTTTTGAGATTCTTGGAGAAGTTTTGGGGATTTTGGGGGGATTCTTTTGGGATCTTTTGGAGTGATTTTTGGGGGGGGATTTTTTGGGTTTTTTTCAAATTTTTTGGGATTTGGGGGATTTTTTTTTTTTTTTGAGGCTCTTTGGGATCTGAGCAAAAAAATTCAATTCAAAAAAATCAAATTTTTTCCTCCTTTTTGTTGCTTTTCCCTCCCTTTCAAAGCCTGGGAACCCCTTGAGGATTTTTCCCATGGGATTTTTTGGGATTTGGGGTTGGTTTTTTTCTTTTCCCACCCCGTTTTTTTAGGATTGGGTGACAATTCCTGGATTTTTTTTTTTCCTTTCCAGAGGGCCGAGGACTTCGGGCCGGTCGAGGTCATTTCTCACTGGCACCCCAACCTGACCATCAACATGGTGGATGACCACACCCCCTGGGTCAGGGGCAGCGTGCCCCCACCCCTGGACCAGTGTGAGCAAACACAATTCCAGATTTCCCAAAAAAATTCCCGGAAAAAATGAGAAATTCCCAAAAAAACCAAAAAAATTCCCATTAAAAATGGGGCTGTTTTGGGGTTTGGAGGGTTTTGGTTGCTCCCAGTTCATCCCAGTTCATCCCAGTTCATCCCAGTTCATCCCAGTGCCATCCCTGGATCAGTGTGAGCAGCCACAATTCCAGATTTCCCAAAAAAATTCCTGGAAAAAAAGAAAAATTCCAAAAAAAACCAAAAAGTTCCCATTAAAATCGAGGCCGTTTTGGGGTCGTTCCCAGTTCATCCCAGTCCCAATCCTGGTTTTCCCAATTAATTAATTCCTGTTCCAAATTAATTAATTCCTGTTCCAAATTAATTAATTCCCATTCCCAGTGAATTATTCCCACTATTAATGGTTTTATTCTCATTATTAATGAATTTATTCCCATTCCCAGTGAATTTATTCAATTTCCAATGGATTATTCCTGTTATTAATGAATTTATCCCCATTATTGATGGATTTATCCCCATTATTGATGGATTTATCCCCATTATTGATGGATTTATCCCATTATTAACTAACTGATCCCCATTTCCGATGGATTTATCCCATCGTTAACGACTTTATCCCATTATTAATGGGTTTATCCTTTTATTGATTAATTTATCCCTTTGTTGATTAATTTATCCCATTATTGATGAATTTATCCCATTATTAATGGCTTTATCCCATTATTGGTTAATTTATCCCATTATTGATGAACTTATCCCATTATTGATGACTTGATCCCATTGTTGATGGGTTTATCCCATTATTGATGACTTGATCCCATTGTTGATGGGTTTATCCCATTATTGATGAATTGATCCCAGTATTGATGGGTTTATCCCATTATTGATGGGTTTATCCCATTATTGATGGATTGATCCCATTATTGATGAATTGATCCCATTATTGATGGGTTTATCCCATTATTGATGAATTGATCCCATTATTGATGGGTTTATCCCATTATTGATGGATTTATCCCATTATTGATGGGTTTATCCCATTATTGATGGGTTTATCCCATTATTGATGGATTTATCCCATTATTGATGAATTGATCCCATTATTGATTAATTGACCCCATTATTGATGGGTTTATCCCATTATTGATGAATTGATCCCATTATTGATGGGTTTATCCCATTATTGATGGGTTTATCCCATTATTGATGAATTGATCCCATTATTAATGGCTTTATCCCATTATTGGTTAATTTATCCCATTATTGATGAATTGATCCCATTATTGATGGGTTTATCCCATTATTGATGGGTTTATCCCATTATTGATGGGTTTATCCCATTATTGATGAATTGATCCCATTATTGATGGGTTTATCCCATTATTGATGGGTTTATCCCATTATTGATGGGTTTATCCCATTTTTAATGACCATTTCCCATTCCCAGACGTGAAGTTCGACGCCCTGAGCGGGGACTATTTCCCCATCCTGTACTTCAATGATTACTGGAACCTGCAGCGGGGTTATTGCCCAGTGACCCACTGGGGGCCCATTATTGATTAATTGATCCCATTATTGATGGGTTTATCCCATTATTGATGAATTGATCCCATTATTGATGGGTTTATCCCATTATTGATGACTTGATCCCATTATTGATGGGTTTATCCCCTTATTGATGAATTTATCCCATTATTGATTAATTGACCCCATTATTGATGGGTTTATCCCATTATTGATGGGTTTATCCCATTATTGATGAATTGACCCCATTATTGATGGGTTTATCCCATTATTGATGGATTTATCCCATTATTGATGGGTTTATCCCATTATTGATGAATTGATCCCATTATTGATGGGTTTATCCCATTATTGATGGGTTTATCCCTTTCCCAATGGGTTTATCCCATTATTGATGCATTGATCCCATTATTGATGGGTTTATCTCCATTAGTGATGGATTTATCCCATTATTAATGAATTCACTCCTATTTTTAATGACTTTAACCCCATTTCCCATTCCCAGACGTGAAGTTCGACGCCCTGAGCGGGGACTATTTCCCCATCCTGTACTTCAATGATTACTGGAACCTGCAGCGGGATTATTGCCCAGTGACCCACTGGGGGCCCATTATTGATTAATTGATCCCATTATTGATGGGTTTATCCCATTATTGATGGGTTTATCCCATTATTGATGAATTGACCCCATTATTGATGGGTTTATCCCATTATTGATGGGTTTATCCCATTATTGATGGGTTTATCCCATTATTGATGAATTGATCCCAATATTGATGGGTTTATCCCATTATTGATGGGTTTATCCTATTATTGATTAATTGACCCCATTATTGATGACCATTTCCCATTCCCAGACGTGAAGTTCGACGCCCTGAGCGGGGACTATTTCCCCATCCTGTACTTCAATGATTACTGGAACCTGCAGCGGGATTATTGCCCAGTGACCCACTGGGGGCCCATTATTGATTAATTGACCCCATTATTGATGGGTTTATCCCATTATTAATGAATTGACCCCATTATTGATGGGTTTATCCCTTTCCCAATGGGTTTATCCCATTATTGATGCATTGATCCCATTATTGATGGGTTTATCTCCATTAGTGATGGATTTATCCCATTATTAATGAATTCACTCCTATTTTTAATGACTTTAACCCCATTTCCCATTCTCAGACGTGAAGTTCGACGCCCTGAGCGGGGACTATTTCCCCATCCTGTACTTCAATGATTACTGGAACCTGCAGCGGGATTATTTCCCCATCAACGAGAGCGTGCGGCGCCTGCCCTTCCGTCTGTCCTTCTGTCCCCTGTCCCTGTGGCGCTGGCAGCTCTACGCGGCCCAGAGCTCCAGATCCCCCTGGAACTTCCTGGGGGAGGATCTGTACGAGCAATCCGACGAGGAGCAGGACTCTGTCAAGGTGGGAACTCGGATTTGCCTCATTTCCTCCTTTTTTCCCCATTTCCCCTGATTTTTCCCTGATTTTTCATTATTTTTCTTGATTTTTCCCTGATTTTTCATGATTTTCCCTGATTTTTCCCTGATTTTTCCCTGAATTTTTGTCCTGATTTTTCCTGACTTTTCGTGATTTTCCCCCATTTTTCCCTGATTTTTCATGATTTTTCATGATTTTTCCCTGATTTCTCCTTGATTTTTCATTATTTCCTCCAATTTTCCCATGATTTTTCCCTGAATTTTCCCTGAATTTTTGTCCTGATTTTTCCTGACTTTTCGTGATTTTCCCTGATTTTTCCCTGATTTTTCCTTGATTTATCCTTGATTTTTCTTGATTTTTTCCCTGATTTTTCCCTCATTTTCCCTGAATTTTTGTCCTGATTTTTCCTGATTTTCCCCAATTTTTCCCTGATTTTTCCCCCAATTTTTTCCCATTTCCCCCCCATTTTTTCCCATTTTTTTCCCATTTCCCCCCATTTTTTTCCCATTTTTTTCCCCTTTTTTCCCCATTTTTTCCCCTCCCCATTCCCTCACCCCCCTGGGTGCCAGTCCCCCTCCAGAATTCCAATTTTTATTCCTTTTTTTCCCCCATTTTTTCCTGTTTTTCCCCCGTTTTCTCACCTTTTTCCCCCTCCCCATCCCCACCCCTCTGTATTCCACTCTCACTCTGGAATTCCCATTTTTTTCTCATTTCCCCATTTTTTCCCATTTCCCCATTTTTTCCCCCTCCCCATCCCCACAACCCCTCTGTGTTCCTCTCTCACTCCGGAATTCCCATTTTTTTCCCACTTTTCCCATTTTTCCCCATTCCCAGGTGGCTCTCCTGGAGACCAACCCGTACCTGCTGGCTCTCACCATCGTCGTCTCCATCGTGCACAGCGTCTTCGAGTTCCTGGCCTTCAAAAACGGTGACTGTTCCCAGCATTCCCAGCATTCCCAGCATTCCCAGCATTCCCAACATTCCCAATGGGAATTTTCCTTCTGAAATTCCATTCCCAGCCCATTCCCAATGGGAATTTTTCCTGGAATTCCCGTTTTCATTCCCAGATATCCAGTTCTGGAACAGCCGGCAGTCCCTGGAGGGGCTCTCTGGGATTCCAGAATTCCCAAATTCCCAGAATTCCCATTTTTTGGAATTCCCAGAATTCCCAGAATTCCTGTTTTTCATTCCCAGATATCCAGTTCTGGAACAGCCGGCAGTCCCTGCAGGGGCTCTATGGGATTCCCAGAATTCCCAGAATTCCCGTTTTTTTTTCATTCCCAGATATCCAGTTCTGGAACAGCCGGCAGTCCCTGCAGGAGCTCTCTGGGATTCCAGAATTCCCAGAATTCCCATTTTTTTTCATTCCCAGATATCCAGTTCTGGAACAGCCGGCAGTCCCTGGAGGGGCTCTCTGGGATTCCCAGAATTCCCAGAATTCCCATTTTTTTTCCCCCAGATATCCAGTTCTGGAACAGCCGGCAGTCCCTGCAGGGGCTCTCTGGGATTCCCAGAATTCCCAGAATTCCCATTTTCATTCCCAGATATCCAGTTCTGGAACAGCCGGCAGTCCCTGGAGGGGCTCTCTGGGATTCCCAGAATTCCCAGAATTCCCAGAATTCCCATTTTTTTTCATTCCCAGATATCCAGTTCTGGAACAGCCGGCAGTCCCTGGAGGGGCTCTCTGGGATTCCAGAATTCCCAGAATTCCCAGAATTCCCGTTTTTTTTCATTCCCAGATATCCAGTTCTGGAACAGCCGGCAGTCCCTGGAGGGGCTCTCTGGGATTCCCAGAATTCCCAGAATTCCCAGAATTCCCATTTTCCATTCCCAGATATCCAGTTCTGGAACAGCCGGCAGTCCCTGGAGGGGCTCTCTGGGATTCCCAGAATTCCCAGAATTCCCAGAATTCCCATTTTTTCATTCCCAGATATCCAGTTCTGGAACAGCCGGCAGTCCCTGGAGGGCTCTCTGGGATTCCAGAATTCCCAGAATTCCCAGAATTCCCATTTTTTTTCATTCCCAGATATCCAGTTCTGGAACAGCCGGCAGTCCCTGGAGGGGCTCTCCGTGCGCTCCGTGTTTTTCGGGGTGTTCCAGTCCCTCGTGGTCCTGCTCTACATCCTGGACAACGAGACCAACGTGGTGGTGCAGCTCAGGTGGGCCCTGATCAATAACTGCATTGATTAGCAGTGATTGCTTTTATATTATCGATAATCCATAGCAGCACAATAAATAATAAACACACTTTTATATTTTTATATAGATATATTTGTGTATTTATATAATAAATAACTGTGCTGATCAATGATTTCATTGGTGATCAGGTCAGCCCTGATCAATAACTGCATTGATTAGCGGTGATGGGTTTTATATTATCAATAATCCATAGCAGCACAATAAATAATAAATACATTTGTGTATTTTTATATAGATATATTTGTGTATTTATATAATAAATAACTGTGCTGATCAATGATTTCATTGGTGATCAGGTCAGCCCTGATCAATAACTGCATTGATCAGCAGTGATTGGTTTTATATTATCGATAATCTATAGCAGTGCAATAAATAATAAATACACTTTTATATTTTTATATAGATATATTTGTGTGTTTATATAATAAATAACTGTGCTGATCAATGTTTTCATTGGTGATCAGGTCAGCCCTGATCAATAACTGCATTGATCAGCAGTGATTGGTTTTATATTATCGATAATCTATAGCAGCACAGTAAATAATAAACACACTTTTATATTTTTATATAGATATGTTTGTGTGTTTATACAATAAATAACTGTGCTGATCAATGATTTTGCTGGTGATCAGGTCAGCCCTGATCAATAACTGCATTGATCAGCAGTGATTGGTTTTATATTATCGATAATCTATAGCAGCACAGTAAATAATAAACACACTTTTATATTTTTATATAGATATATTTGTGTGTTTATACAGTAAATAACTGTGCTGATCAATGATTTCATTGGTGATCAGGTCAGCCCTGATCAATAATTGGATTGATTAGCAGTGATGGGTTTTATATTATCAATAATCCATAGCAGCACAATAAATAATGAATACATTTGTATATTTTTATATAGATATATTTGTGTGTTTATATAATAAATAACTGTGCTGATCAATGATTTCATTGGTGATCAGGTCAGCTCTGATCAATAACTGCATTGATTTCTGTGGTTTTTGTGATTTTGTGATTTCTGTGATTTTATTATTTCTGTGATATCTGAGATTTCTGAGTGATTTCTGTGATTGTGATTTTATTATTGCTGTGATTTCTGTGATTCTGTGGTTTTATTATTTCTGAGATTTCTGATTTTATGATTTCTGTGATTTCTGATTTCCTGTTTCCCGCGATTTTATGATTTCTGGGATTTCTGAGTGATTTCTGTGATTTTATGATTTCTGTGATTTCTGATTTCCTGATTTATGTGATTTTATTATTTCTGTGATTTTTATGATTTCTGATTTTATGATTTCTGTGATTTCTGATTTCCTGATTTATGTGATTTTATTATTTCTGTGATTTTTATGATTTCTGACTTTATGATTCCTGTGATTTCTGATTCCCTGATTTCTGTGGTTTTATTATTTCTGTGATTTTTATGATTTCTGATTTTATGATTCCTGTGATTTCTGATTCCTGGTTTATGTGATTTTATTATTTCTGTGATTTTTATGATTTCTGATTTTATGATTTCTGTGATTTCTGATTTCCTGATTTATGTGATTTTATTATTTCTGTGATTTTTGTGATTTCTGATTTTATGATTCCTGTGATTTCTGATTCCCTGATTCCCGTGATTTTATTATTTCTGTGATTTTTATGATTTCTGATTTTATGATTCCTGTGATTTCTGATTCCCTGATTTCTGTGATTTTATTATTTCTGTGATTTTTATGATTTCTGATTTTATGATTCCTGTGATTTCTGATTCCCTGATTTCTGTGATTTCCCCGTTCTGTCCCTCAGCGTTTTCGTGGGGCTGCTCATCGACCTCTGGAAGATCACCAAGGTCATGGACGTGCGGGTGAGCCCCAATTAATTCATTTATTTTAATTATTTCATTTATTTTAATTATTTCATTTCACCCCATTACATCGGAATTTTCCTGGGTTTGGGAACGATTAAATTGGGATTTTCCAATTAAATTGGGAATTCCCTGGGTTTTGGAGGGATTAAATTGGGATTTTCTGGTTAAATTCGGATTTTTTCTGAGTGGATAAATTGGGATTTTTCCGGATTTTTTTGGAGGGGATTAATTGGGATTTTTCCAAAGGGGATAAATTGGGATTTTCTGATTTTTTTCCAAGAGGATAAATTGGAATTTTCCCTTTTTTCCGATGGAATAAATTGGGATTTTCCCATTTTCTGATGGGATAAATTAGGATTTTCCTGTTTTTCTGGTGGGATAATTTGGGATTTTTCCCAGTGGGATAAATTGGGATTTTCTGATTTTCCCAATGGGATAAGTTGGATTTTCCCGTTTTCCCGGTGGGATAATTTGGGATTTTCCCGGTGGATAATTTGGGGTTTTCCCAATGGGATAATTTGGAATTTCCCATTTTCCCGGTGGGATAATTTGGGATTTTTCCAATGGGATAAACTGGGATTTTCCCGTTTTCCCGATGGATAAATTGGGATTTTTTGGATCTCCCGGTGGGATAATTTGGGATTTTCCCGGTGGGTAATTTGGGATTTTCCCGATGGATAAATTGGGAATTTTTAGATTTCCCGGTGGGATAATTTGGGATTTTCCAATGGGATAAGTTGGAATTTCCCATTTTCCCGGTGGATAATTTGGGATTTTTTAGATTTCCCAGTGGGATAATTTGGGATTTTCCAATGGGATAAGTTGGAATTTCCCGTTTTCCCGGCGGATAATTTGGGGTTTTCCCGGTGGATAATTTGGGGTTTTCCCGGTGGATAAATTGGGATTTTTTGGATTTCCCGGTGGGATAATTTGGGATTTTCCAATGGGATAAGTTGGAATTTCCCATTTTCCCGGTGGATAATTTGGGGTTTTCCCGGTGTTGCAGCTGGACCGGGAGCAGAAGGTGGCCGGGATGTTTCCCCGCCTGAGCTTCAAGGACAAATCCACCTACGTGGAATCGTCCACCAAAGTCTACGACGACGTGAGTGGGGGCGGGGCGGCCATTCCGGGATAAATCCCACACGGAATTCCGGGGGGGCTGGGCCCAATTCCCGTTTCTCAGATCCCGCTCTGATCCCGGCAGAATTCCCATTTTTCCCCCCGTAATTCCCAGAATTCCCATTTTTCAGATGCTGTTCTGATCCCGGCAGAATTCCCGTTTTTCCCCCCGTAATTCCCAGAATTCCCATTTTTCAGATCCCTCTCTGATCCCAGCAGAATTCCCATTTTTCCCCCCGTAATTCCCAGAATTCCCATTTTTCAGATGCTGTTCTTAGCCTGGCAGAATTCCCATTTTCACCCCCCGTAATTCCCAGAATTCCCGTTTTTCCCCATCCTGCTCTGATCCTGTTGGAATTCCTGTTTTTCCTCCTGTAATTCCCAAAATTCCCATTTTTTCACCCCCGTAATTCCCAGAATTCCCATTTTTCAGATGCTGCTCTGATCCCGGCAGAATTCCCCTTTTCCCCCCCGGAATTCCCGTTTTTCCCCATCCTGCTCTGATCCTGTTGGAATTCCTGGTTTTCCCCCCTGTAATTCCCAGAATTCCTGTTTTTCAGATGCCATTCCTGTCGTGGATCCTGCTCCCATTTGATCCCATCAGAATTCCTGATTTCCCCCCCTGTAATTCCCAGAATTCCTGTTTTTTTGCAGATGCCGTTCCAGTACCTGTCATGGATCCTGTTCCAGTTTGATCCCATCAGAATTCCCATTTTTCCCCCCTGTAATTCCCAGAATTCCCGTTTTCCCTCACAGATGGCGTTCCGGTACCTGTCGTGGATCCTGTTCCCGCTGCTGGAATTCCCAGAATTCCCAGAATTCCCATTTTTCCCTCACAGATGGCGTTCCGGTACCTGTCGTGGATCCTGTTCCCGCTGCTGGAATTCCCAGAATTCCCAGAATTCCCATTTTTTCCCCCCCCACAGATGGCGTTCCGGTACCTGTCGTGGATCCTGTTCCCGCTGCTGGAATTCCCAGAATTCCCGTTAATTCCCAGAATTCCCGTTTTTCCCCCTCACAGATGGCGTTCTGGTACCTGTCGTGGATCCTGTTCCCGCTGCTGGAATTCCCAGAATTCCCAGAATTCCCGTTTTTCCCCCCCTCACAGATGGCGTTCCGGTACCTGTCGTGGATCCTGTTCCCGTTGCTGGAATTCCCAGAATTCCCATTTTTTCCCCCTCACAGATGGCGTTCCGGTACCTGTCGTGGATCCTGTTCCCGCTGCTGGAATTCCCAGAATTCCCAGAGAATTCCCATTTTTTCCCAGAATTCCCGTTTTTCCACAGATGGCGTTCCGGTACCTGTCGTGGATCCTGTTCCCGCTGCTGAAATTCCCAGAATTCCCAGAATTCCTGTTTTTCCCTCACAGATGGCGTTCCGGTACCTGTCGTGGATCCTGTTCCCGCTGCTGGAATTCCCAGAATTCCCAGAATTCCCGTTTTTCCTGCAGATGGCGTTCGTACCTGTCGTGGATCCTGTTCCCGCTGTGGAATTCCCTGTTCCCGTTTTTCCCCACAGATGGCTGGTGCCTGTCGTGGATCCTGTTCCGCCTGGAATTCCCAGAATTCCCAGAATTCCCAGAATTCCCATTTTTTCCCCCTCACAGATGGCGTACCTGTCGTGGATCCTGTTCCGCGCTGGAATCCCTGTTCCCGTTTTTTCCCCACAGATGCTGGACCTGTCGTGGATCCTGTTCCCAGAATTCCCAGAATTCCCAGAATTCCCATTTTTCCCCCTCACAGATGGCGTTCCGGTACCTGTCGTGGATCCTGTTCCCGCTGCTGGAATTCCCAGAATTCCCAGAATTCCCATTTTTCCCCCCCCACAGATGGCGTTCCGGTACCTGTCGTGGATCCTGTTCCCGCTGCTGGAATTCCCAGAATTCCCAGAATTCCCGTTATTTTTCCCCCCCACAGATGGCGTTCCGGTACCTGTCGTGGATCCTGTTCCCGCTGCTGGGCTGTTACGCCGTGTACAGCCTGCTCTACCTGGAGCACAAGGGCTGGTACTCGTGGGTGCTCAGCATGCTCTACGGCTTCCTGCTGACCTTCGGTGAGAATTCCCGGGAAAAAAAAACCGGAATTCCCGGGAAAACACCCGGGAAAACACCCGGGAAAATACCCGGGAAAATACCCACAAAATACCCGGGAAAATCCCCGGGAAAACACCCGGGAAAATACCCGCAAAATACCCGGGAAAATACCCAGGAAAATCCCCGGGAAAATACCCAGAATTCCTGGGAAAATACCCGGGAAAATACCCAGAAAATACCTGGGAAAATCCCCAGGAAAATACCCGGGAAAATACCTGGGAAAATACCGGAATTCCCGGGAAAATACCCGGGAAAATACCTGGGAAAATCCCCGGGAAAATCCCCGGGAAAATACCCCAAAAAATCCCCAGAAAAATCCCAAGAAAAATACCTGGAATTCCCGGGAAAATACCTGGAAAAATCCCCAGAAAAATACCTGGAATTCACGGGAAAATACCTGGGAAAATACCGGGGAAAATCCCCAGAAAAATACCCAGAATTCCTGGGAAAATACCCGGAATTCCCAGGAAAATACCTGGAATTCCCAGGAAATTACCTGGGAAAATCCCCAGAAAAATACCTGGAAAAATCCCCAGAATAATACCCAGAATTCCCGGGAAAATCCCAAATCCCCCAAAAATAATTCCCAAAATTCCCAAATTTCCCAGGGTTCATCACCATGACGCCCCAGCTGTTCATCAATTACAAACTCCAGTCTGTGGAGTTTTAACACCTTCACCTCCAAACCCCCAAAAATCCCTCCCAAAAGCCCAAATCTCGTCCGAAATCCCCCCAAATAATTCCCGGGAAAATCCCAAAAATAATTCCCAAAATTCCAAATAATTCCCAAAAATAATTCCCAAATTTCCCAGGGTTCATCACCACAACCCCCAGCTGTTCATCAATTACAAACTCCAGTCTGTGGCTCACCTGTTCCTCCAAACCCCCAAAAATCCCTCCCAAACCCCCAAATCTCGTCCGAAATACCCCCAAATAATTCCCAAAATTCCCAAAAATAATTCCCGACATTCCCAATTTCCCAGGGTTCATCACCATGACCCCCCAGTTGTTCATCAATTACAAACTCCAGTCCGTGGCTCACCTGCTCCTCCAAACCCCCAAAAATCCCTCCCAAACCCCCAAATCTCATCCGAAATCCCCCAAATAATTCCCAAAATTCCCAAAAATAATTCCCAACATTCCCAATTTCCCAGGGTTCATCACCATGACGCCCCAGCTGTTCATCAATTACAAGCTGCAGTCCGTGGCTCACCTGCCCTGGCGCATGCTCACCTACAAGGCCCTCAACACCTTCATCGACGACCTGTTCGCCTTCGTCATCAAGATGCCCATGATGTACAGGATAGGCTGCCTGAGAGATGGTAAAGGGGGATTTGGGGGGATTTTGGGGGATTTTGGGGGATTTTGGAGGGATTTTGGGGGATTTTGGGGGGATTTGGGGGATTTCGGAGGGATTTTGGGGGATTTTGGGGGGATTTGGGGATCCTGGGATGGGATTTGGGGTGCACAAGAGATGCCCATGATGTACAGGATAGGCTGCCTGAGAGATGGTAGGGGATTTTGGGGATTTTGGGGGATTTTGGGGATTTTGGAGGGATTTTGGGGATTTTGGGGGATTTGGGGATTCGGAGGGATTTTGGGGGATTTTGGGGGGATTTGGGGATCCTGGGATGGGATTTGGGGTGCACAAGAGATGCCCATGATGTACAGGACAGGCTGCCTGAGAGATGGTAAAGGGGGATTTTGGGGGGATTTTGGGGGATTTTGGGGGAATTTTGGGGGATTTCGGAGGGATTTTGGGGGATTTTGGGGGGATTTGGGGATCCTGGGATGGGATTTGGGGTGCACAAGAGATGCCCATGATGTACAGGACAGGCTGCCTGAGAGATGGTAAAGGGGGATTTGGGGATTTGGGGGATTTGGGGGGATTTTGGATCCTGAGAAGGGAGTTTTGGGGTTCCAGAGGGGATTTGGGGTTCCAAAGGGGATTTGGGGTGCACAAGAGATGCCCATGATGTACAGGATAGGCTGCCTGAGAGATGGTAAAGGGGGATTTTGGGGGGATTTTGGGGGATTTTGGGGGGATTTGGGGGGATTTTCGGGGATTTTGGGGGTTCCAGAGGGGATTTGGGGATCCTGGGAGGGAGTTTTGGGGTTCCAGAGGGGATTTGGGGATCCTGGGATGGGATTTGGGGTGCACAAGAGATGCCCGTGATGTACAGGATAGGCTGCCTGAGAGATGGTAAAGGGGGATTTTGGGGGGATTTTGGGGGATTTGGGGGTTCCAGAGGGGATTTGGGGATCCTGGGATGGGATTTGGGGTTCCAGAGGGGATTTGGGGATCCTGGGATGGGATTTGGGGTGCACAAGAGATGCCCATGATGTACAGGATAGGCTGCCTGAGAGATGGTAAAGGGGGATTTGGGGGGATTTGGGGGGATTTTGGGGGTTCCAGAGGGGATTTGGGGATCCTGGGAGGGAGTTTTGGGGTTCCAGAGGGGATTTAGGGATCCTGAGAGGGAGTTTTGGGGTTCCAGAGGGGATTTGGGGTTCCAGAGGGGATTTGGGGTTCCAGAGGGGATTTGGGGTGCACAAGAGATGCCCATGATGTACAGGATAGGCTGCCTGAGAGATGGTAAAGGGGGATTTTGGGGGGATTTTGGGGGATTTTGGGGGATTTGGGGGGATTTGGGGGTTCCAGAGGGGATTTGGGGATCCTGGGAGGGAGTTTTGGGGTTCCAGAGGGGATTTGGGGATCCTGGGATGGGATTTGGGGTGCACAAGAGATGCCCATGATGTACAGGATAGGCTGCCTGAGAGATGGTATGGAAATTTTGGGGATTTTGGGGGAATTTGGGATCCTGGGAGGGGATTTTGGGGATCCCAGGCTGGAATTCGGGGTTCCCAGGCTGGAATTTTGGAATTCCAGAGGGGAATTCGGGGTTCCCAGGCAGGAATTCGGGGTTCCCCCGTCCCCTCCCCCCTTTCCCCCGCCGGAATTCCCGCGGAATTCCCGAGTAATTCCCGGATTTCCCCGTTCCAGACGTGGTGTTCTTCATTTACCTCTACCAGCGCTGGATTTACCGCGTGGATCCCACGCGCGTCAACGAATTCGGGGGCACCGGGGAGACCCCCAAACCCCCGCTGGGCCCCTCCCCCACAGCGCTGCCCCCCGCCCCTCCCCCGCCCCAAAACCCCCGAGGACAAGAAGAAGGATTAACCCCTCCCCCACCCCACCACCAGCACATTCCCCAAAAAACAAAAAAAAACAAACAAACAGAAAAAAACAAACAAAAAAAAAAAATCTAAATTTTTTTTCCTCCTCCTCCCAAAAAAAAAAAAAAAAAAAAAAAAAAGGGGAGGGGAGGGGCAGCGGCGGGGTGGGGGCGGGGTGGGCGTGGCCCCTCCTGGGTTTCCCGTGTCCCCATTGGTCAGGCCGGGATTTTGGGGAGGTGCTGGGGGGGTGGGGGAGGGGTTTTTGGGGCCTCTCCCGGTTTTTTTGTCACGTCCCTGTCGTGCTCCATCCATCGTCGTCCGCTGTGGTAGGAAAAGTGTCCGCGGAGCCATAAAGAGCTGATTTCACCCAAAAAAATCTCATTTCTTGCTCTTCCTTTCCGAAATTCCCTTTAGGGTTTCCTGGGATTTGGTGTTTTCCTGATTTTTGGGGATTTCTTTTTTTTTTTTTTTTTTTTTTTTAATTTTTCTCATCTTATTGGGGATTTCCTTTTTTTTTTTTTTTTTTTTAATTTTCTCATCTTTTTCGGCGGGGTATTTCCATTTTTGGGGTTATTTCCCAGATTTTTGGGAGAATTTTCCCATTTCTTGGGGGGATTTTTCCCACTTTTTTGGTGGTTTTCCCACTTTTAGGTGGGGGGTGGGTCTTCAATTTTTGGGGGGCGTTTTCCCACATTTTGGGGACATTTTCCAATTTCTTGGGAAGGCATTTCCACTTTTTGGGGTTTAAATCCCATTTTTTTGGGGGATTTTCCCATATTTTGAGGTTTTTTTCCCACATTTTGGGGGTATTTTCCCATTTCTTGGGGGGTTGTCCCACTTTTTGGGGGTTTTATTCCCACTTTTGGGAAGATTTTCCCATTTCTTGCCGGAATATTTCCACTTTTAGGGAGGCGTTTTCCCACTTTTTTGGGGTATTTTCCCACCAATTTGGGATTTTCCCAATTTCTGGGAAAAAAAAACCGGGAGGATTTTCCTACTTCGGTGGAGTCTCCACTTTTTGGGGTATTTTCCCACTTTTGGTTTTTTTTTTTCCAATTTTGAGGGGATTTTCCTTTTTTTTTTTTTTTTTTTTTTTGTTTGTTTGGGTTTTTTTTGTTTGTTTGGTTTTTTTTTTTTTTTTTTGTTTGGTTTTGGTTTTGGTTTTTTTTTTTCTTTGTTTTTTTAATGGAAAAGTCGCCTGGGGTGGAGCCGGAGCTCAGGGATGAGGGAAACCAAATTTGGGGAGGGGTCGGGAATTTGGGGAGGGTCCCGGGGGTTCCTGGAATTTGGGGAGGGTCGCGGGAATTTGGGGTTCCGGTTCCGGGGTCCTCCCCGCTGTTGGATTCTGGGTCTGGGGGGTCCCGGTAATTTTGGGGCAGTTCCGGGGTCTCCCGTGTCCCCTCCTCCTCCCGCCGGTCACGTGTCTCGGCAGCGGCCCCGCCCCTCGGCCACGTGACCCGCTCGGGCCACGCCCCGTCACGTGTCCCAGCACCGGCCCCGCGCCCGCACGTGGCGCGCCGGGAGCACGTGACCTGAGGGGGGAGATCTCATTGGTCCCCGGAGCTGTCGGTCAAAGTCGAGGGACGGGGAGTGGGCGGGGCTTGTGGATTTGCCCCCAGAACCGGGACCGGAGCCCCCGAACGGGACCGGGACCGGGACCGGAACCCGAACCCGAACCCACTGACTGGGACCGGAGCCTCCGAGCGGGACCGGGACCGGGACCCGGACCATCGATCGGGACCGGAGCCCCCGAACGGGACCGGAATCCCCTGTTCGGTACCGGGACCCCTGAACTCCACCGGCACCGGCACCGGAGATCCACGGATCAAAGCCCTTGACCGGGACCGGAGCCCCCCGAGCAGGACCGGGACCCCCTGACCGGGTCCCCCGTGACCGGCACCGGAGCCCCCAGAACCCCCTGTCCGGTACCGGCCCCGCTCGGACCCAGCCCGAGGATCGGTCCCGGCCACCCCCGCCCGCAGCGGTACCGGAGCAGGCAGGTACGGGGGGTGGGGGACACGGGGGACAGGGCACATTGGGGGGCACAGGGGGGACGGGGGGGGACAGGCGACACTGGGGGGTACAGGCGACAGGGGGGATTTGGGGACAAGCGACATTGGAGGGGCACAGGGGGACAGGAGGAGATTTGGGGACAGGCGACACTAGGGGAGCACAGGTGACAGGGGGACAAGTGACACTGGGGGGGCACAGGGGGGATTTGGGGACAGGTGACACTAGGGGGGCACAGGGGGGATTTGGGGACAGCGACACTGGGGGGGGGGCACAGGTGACATGGGGGGGCGTGACCCCCGCTGTCCCCAGCCCCTCCCCCGCTGTCACCAAGGCCCCCAGCCCCCCCCAGGGTCCCGCTGTCCCCTCAGCCCCGATGCCGGACGAGCCGGGGGTGGCCCCGGGGTCCCCCCTGTCCCAGCCTCCCCCGGGGACCCCCCAAAAAGGGGCGCAGCCCCCCCCGGGCAGCGACTCCGAGCAGGATTCGGGATTTTCAGGTAGGCGCGGGCGGGTCCCGTCCCGGGGTCCTGTCCCTTGTCCCTGGTCCCCATCCCTTATCCCTGTCCCTCGTCCCTGTCCCTTATCCCGGTGTCCCGTCCCTTGTCCCTGTCCCTTGTCCCCATCCCTTATCCCTGTCCCTCGTCCCTGGGGTCCCGTCCCGGTCCCTTGTCCCTGGTCCCATCCCTTGTCCCTGTTCTTTGTCCCGGGAGTCGCATCCCTTGTCCCTTGTCCCGTCCTTTGTCCCTGTCCCTTGTCCCGGGGGTCGCATCCCTTGACCCTTGTCCCTTGTCCCATCCTTTCCCATCCCTTGTCCCCGGGTCCGGTCCCTTGTTCCTGTCCCTTATCCCGGTGTCCCTTGTCCCTGTCCCTTGTCCCGGGGGTCCCATCTCTTGTCCCCTGTCCCTTTTCCCAGGGGTCCTGTCCCTTATCCCAGGGGTCTCATCCCTTGTCCCTTGTCCCATCCCTTATCTCGGGGTCCCAACCCTTGTCCCTGTCCCTTGTCCCGGGGGTCCCAACCCTTGTCCCTGTCCCTCGTCCCGGTGTCCCTGTCCCTTGTCCCGGTGTCCCTGTCCCTCGTCCCTGGTCCCGGTCCCCGTCCCGGGCTCATTCCCGCCCCGGCAGATTCGGGCTCGGAGCACCTGGGCAGGTGCGAGGGGACGGACACGGAGGAGCCGCCCGGGCCCGGCCCCGCCCACCCGGGGCCCACCTGCCTCGGCCACGCCCTCCCGGGGCCGCAGGTAACCGGGATCGGCACCGGGGTGCGCCGGCTCCACGGGGTTCCGGTACCGGGATGCTCCCAATCCCCTGGTTCCGGTACCGGGATGTCACAAACCCCGTGGTTCCGGTACCGGGACGCTCCGTGGCTCTGTCCCCGGTCCCTTTTGTCCCCTCCTGACCCCCCGGTCCCTCCCGCAGCCCCCGGGAGCCGCTCGGGACCCGCGGCCGCTCCTGGTCCTGCTCCGCCCCGGTCCGGACGGGACCCGCCCGTGCCACCCCTCGGTGTCACCGGGGGACGGGACCCGCCCGTGCCACCCCTCAGTGTCACCGGGGGAGTTGTCGCCGTGTCCCCGCGGGTCCCCGCTGCTCCGTTCTGCGCCCGCCGCTGTCCCCGGTCCGGACGGGACCCGCCCGTGCCACCCCCCGGTGTCACCGGGGTCGCTGTCGCCGTGTCCCCGCGGGTCCCCGCGGTTCGCGGGGGCGCTGCTGGCGGCGCTGGCGCTGCGCACCGGGGCGCTGCTCCGCCACAACCGGCGCACGCAGAGCGACATCGCGACACTGCGGCGACACACGCGGCTGCTGGCCCGGGCCACCCGCGACCCCCGCGTGTGGCCCCGCCTGTGGCACCTGCTGGGTGTCCCCGCGGGACCCTCCCGGTGTCACCGGGAGCCCCCCGGGTTTGGGGAGGGGGCGGGAGGGGAATAAAGGGGTGGCACCGATGCGGCTCCGAGTGTTTGGTGGCTTTTGGGGACTTCAGTGGCTCCTTGTCCCCTCGCCGGTGGCCTCCAGGGTCCCCCTCTGTCCCCTCTGAGCCCCCCGTGTCCCCCCGGGGTCCCGCTCGATGCCACATCCCGGACCGGGGGGGTCATGGGGGGGTCATCTCGTGGTGACAGAGGAGATTTGGGGGTCCCAGAAGGGAATTTGGGGGGATCCAGGGGGGTCGGTGGGGTCTCAGAGGGGATTTTGGGGGACTCCGAGGGGATTTGGGGGCTCTGGGGGGATAGGGAGGGGGTTTGAGGGGAGCCTGGGGAAATTTGGGGAGTCTCTGGGGGGGCAGTTGGGAATTTCAGAGGAGATTTTGGGGTCAAAGAGGAGGTTTTGGGGGGTCCCAGGTGAATTTGGGGGTCTCAGGGGGATTTGGGGATATTGAGAGGGATTTGGGGGTCCCCGGGGAATTTGGGGGGTCCCCGGGGCATTTGGGGGGTCTCAGGGAGCCCCCGGGCTGTCCTTGTCACACGCTGGGGGCGTGGTCTTTGCGCTGTAGCCCCGCCCACCAGCGCGCGGCGGCCCCGCCCTTTCCTATTGGCGGAAAAGGGGGCGTGGTTCGATTGTTTGATTGACAGCGACGCTGTCCAATCGGGAGGGAGGAAGTGGCCCCTTCCGCGGGGCCGGGGCGCGCGCGGCGGCTCCGGAACCCCAAAACCGAACCGGGGACCCCGGAACTGAACTGGCGTACCGGGAACCGAACCGGGGACTCCAGAACCGAATCCGGGACCCCAGAACCGAACCGGGGACCTCGGAACCGAACCAGAGACCCCAGAACCGGCCTTGAGATTCCGGACAGACCCCAGAACCGAACCCGGGATCCCAAAACCAAACCGAGGACTCCGGAACCGAACCCGGGATCCCCCGAACGGACCCCGGGACTTCCCGGAACCGACCTTAGGTCCCCCCGAGCCCCGCCATGGATCCGGACCCGGACCCGAATCCCGAACCCGCCACTGACCCGGCACCGGCACCGGCAGCAGCACCGGGAGGGAAGCGGCGGCGATTCACGCTTCGACAGGAGGAGCCCGACGAACCTCCGGTACCGGGAACGGACCGGGGACAGAACGAGGGACCGGGGAGGGACCGGGGAGAGACCGGGGACATCACGGGAGACCGGGAACGGGGGAGGGAGGGGACAGAGGACACCGGGAACCCCAGGGGTGACCGGGAAGGGACCGAGGGCATCACGGGGGACCGGGGCGGGGGACAGGACTGGGGACCGAGAAGGGACCGGGAACGCGGGGGGGTGGTGACACCGGGGGTCACGGGAGTGACCGGGGACCGAACGGGATGACCGGGGAGGGGACAGGACCGGGGAGGGGACCGGGAACATCACGGGGGACCGAACGGGGGGGCCGGGGTGACCCCGGTGTCCCCGCCAGTGACCGGTTCCGGTCCCGGTGTCCCCGCTAGGTCCCGTCGCTGTTCAGAGCCTCCACCGCGCCCCCCCCGGTGCCGGTTCCGGTTCCGATCCCGCCCGGTACCGGTTCTTACGCTGAGTTCGTGGTGCGGGGCTCGGGGGGTACCGGGACCCACGGGGAGCAGAACCGGAACCGGGACCGGGATCAGAACCGGAACCGGGACCGGGATCAGAACCAGAACCAGGATCGGGATCAGAACCGGGACCGGGATCAGAACCGGAACCGGGGTCGGGATCAGAACCAGGACCGGGATCAGAACCGGAACCGGGACCAGGATCAGAACCAGAACCAGGATCAGAACCGGGACCGGGACCAGGATCAGAACCAGAACCAGGATCAGAACCGGGATCGGGATCAGAACCGGGATCGGGATCAGAACCAGAACCGGGACCAGAACCGGGAGGTGCCGGCCCTGCCCGTGCTCAAACCGGGCACCAAGAGCAGCAGCATCATCGTCAGCCCGCGGCAGGTGGGCGGGGCCATATCGCGACATGGGGGGGGTCCCGCCCCTCGATATCGCGGGATCTGAAGCTCATGTCGCGACATGGGGGGGGGTCCTGTATCCCCGATATCGCGGGATTTGGGGCTCATGTCGCGACATGGGCGGTTCCCCCGCTATCGCGATCCCCGGCTCATGTCGCGACACGCGCCGTGTCCCCAGCGCGGTAACCCGGTGCTGAAGTTCATCCGCAACGTCCCCTGGGAGTTTGGGGACATCGTCCCCGACTACGTCCTGGGCCAGAGCAGCTGCGCCCTCTTCCTCAGGTGAGCCCAGGTGTGTCCCCAGGTGTCCCCTCAGTGTCCCCAGGTGTGTCCAGGTGTCCCCTCAGTGTCCTCAGGTGAGCTCAGGTGTGTCCCCAGGTGTCCCCTCAGTATCCCCAGGTGAGCCCAGGTGTGTCCCCAGGTGTCCCCTCAGTGCCCCCAGGTGAGCCCAGGTGTGTCAGGTGATGCCTCCAGGTGTCCCCTCAGTGTCCCCAAGGTATCCCCAGCTGTGCCCCCAGAGTATCCCCAGATGTCCCCAGGTGTCCCTGAGTGTCCCCAGGTGTCCCTGAGTGTCCCCTCAGTATCCCTAGGTGTCCCTGAGTGTCCCCAGATGTCCCCTCAGTATCCCCAGGTGTCCTAGGGTACCCCCAGGTGTCCCCCCATGTGTCCCCAGGTGTCCCTGATGTCCCCACGTGTCCCTGAGTGTCCCCATGTGTCCCTGAGTGTCCCCAGGGTGTCCCCAGGGTGTCCCAGGGTGTCCCCAGGGTGTCCCTGAGTGTCCCCAGGGTGTCCCCAGGGTGTCCCCAGGGTGTCCCCAGGTGTCCCAGGTGTCCCAGGTGTGCTGAGTGTGGCTGTCCCCAGTCTCAGGTATCACCACCTGAACCCCGAGTACATCCACGAGCGGCTGCGGGCGCTGGGGCGGAGCTTCGGCCTGCAGGTGCTGCTGCTGCAGGTGGACGTGGTGAGGGACTGCCACTGTCACTGTGTCACTGTCACTGTCATTGTCACTGTGTCACTGTCACTGTGTCACTGTCACCTGGTCACTGCCATTGTCACTGTGTCACTGTCCCTGTCCCTCCATCCCTGTGCCCTCCCTGTGCTCACCCAGGTGCTGCTGCTGCAGGTGGACGTGGTGAGGGACTGGCATTGTCACCTTGTCACTGTCACTGTCACCTGGTCACTGTCACTGTCACCTTGTCACTGTCACCCTGGCATTGTCACCCTGTGCCCCCATGTGTGTCCCCTCTCTGTGCTCACCCAGGTGCTGCTGCAGGTGGACGTGGTGAGGGCACTGCCATTGTCACTGTGTCACTGTCACCTGGCCACTGTCATTGTCACTGTCACTATTAGCTTGTCACTGTCACTGGCATTGTCACCTGGTCACTGTCACTGTCCTTCCGTCCCTGTCCCCTCCCTGTGCTCATCCAGGTGGACACGGTGAGGTGGCCTTGTCACTGTCACTGTGTCACTGTGACTCCCTGTCCTTGTTCTTGTCCCTGTCCCCTCGCTGTCCCCTCGCTGTCCCTGTCCCCTCACTGTCCCTGTCCCCTCCCTGTCCCCTCGCTCTCCCTGTCCCCTCACCCATCCCTGTCCCCTCCCTGTCCCCTCGCTGTCCCTGTCCCTGTCCCCTCACTGTCCCTGTCCCTGTCCCCTCGCTGTCCCCCTCGCTGTCCCCACAGCGTGACCCCCACCAGGCTCTCAAGGACCTGGCCAAGGTTTGTCTCCTCACCGACTGCACGCTGCTGCTGGCCTGGAGGTGCGCCCGTCCCCGTGTCCCCAAACGTCCCCAAACGTCCCCTGCTGCCACCCCAGCTGTCCCCAAACGTCCCCAAATGTCCCCTCAGCGCCGAGGAGGCCGGCAGGTACCTGGAGACCTTCAAATCCTACGAGCAGAAACCGCCAGACCTGCTCAAGGAGCGCGTGGAGCACGACTTCCTGTCCCGGGTCAGTGTCCCCAAATGTCCCCAAGTGGCCCCAAGCGTCCCCAGCTGTCCCTAAATGTCCCCTGACCCCCCCCCACAGGTGACAGACTGCCTGACCAGCGTCAAGTCCGTCAACAAAACCGACGCCCTGAGCCTGCTCAGCACCTTCGGGGTGAGTGACACTGGGACGTGCCACCCCCAGTGTCCCCAACCTCTCTGTCACCTTTGTCACCTGCGTGTCCCCTCCCCCAGGCGCTGGCGGCCGTGGCAGGCGCGTCCCGGGAGGATTTGTCCCTTTGTCCCGGCGTGGGACCCCAAAAGGTGAGGGACGGGAAAAGGGGCGGGGCTGGGGACACTTGGGGACAGCCCAGTGTCACTCTCTTGTCCCTTTGTCCCCAACCAGGCCAAGCGACTCTTCGATGTCCTGCACGAGCCTTTCCTCAAGACACCACGATGAGCCCCAAAATCCCCCCAAAATTCCCAAAAATCCCCCCAAAATCCTCCCAAAATCCCCCCAAAAAACACAAATTTCCCAAAATCCCCAAAAAACCCAAATCTCCCAAAATCCTCCCAAAATCCTCCCAGAATCCCCCCAAAATTCCCAAATTTCCCCAAATCCCCCCAAAATCCCCCCAAAATCCTCCCAAAATCCCCCCCAAAAACCCAAATTTCCTCAAAATTCCACCAAAATCCTCCCCAAACCCCTCAAAATCCCCCCAAAATCCCCCCAAGTCCTCCCAAAATCCCCCCAAAAAAACCAAATTTCCACAAAATCCTCCCAAAATCCTCCAAACCCCTCCAAAAATCCCCAAAACTCCCTCAAAACCTCCCCAAAATCCTCCAAAAATCCCCCCAAATCCCAAAAATCCTCCCAAAATTCCACCAAAATCCTCCCAAACCCCTCAAATCCTCCCAAAATCCCCCCAAAAAACCCAAATTTCCTCAAAATTCCACCAAAATCCTCCCCAAACCCCTCAAAATCCCCCAAATCCCCCAAATCCTCCCAAAATCCCCCCAAAAATCCCCCAACCCCTCCTCAAATCCTTCCAAAATCCCCCCAGACCCTCCCCAAATCCTCCTCAAAATCCCCCAAAACCTCCCAAAATCCCCCCAAAACCTCCCAAAATCCCCCCAAATCCTCCCAAAATCCCCCCAAAATCTCCCCAAACCCTCCCAAAATCCCCAAAATCTCCCCAAACCCTCCCAAAATCCCCCCAAATCCCCCCAAAATCCTCCCAAAATCCCCCAAAATCCCGACGGTTGTTGTAACAAACGCCATTTTAGTGGTGACACAGGTGACAATTGGGGGTCACTCCTGCCCCTCCCGTTTGTGCTTCTTCTTCTTCTTCTTCCTCTTGGTCACCTCGGGCTCCTCCGGGGCCACCTCGGGGGGTCCCGGCCCCTCCCCGGCCTGTGTCCCCGCGGGTGGCACTGTCCCCTCCGGTGTCCCCGCGGGTGGCACTGTCCCTGCAGGTGGCACTGTCCCCTCCGGTGTCCCCGCGGGTGGCGCTGTCCCCTCCGCTGTCACCTTCGCCTTCTTCCTCTTCCTCCCCGCGGGGGGGTCCCCAAAACTGCGGTTGATGGTCAGGGACCCCCGCAGGGGGGGGGCGCAGCCCAGGGACCCCTCTGGGGACACTGGGGACAGCAGCAGGGGACAGTCCCCTCCCCCCGGGTGGCCCCGCAGCACGTAGAGCTTGGTGGCGTTGTCACCGTCATTGTCATTGTCATTGTCGTTGTCACCGCCCGTCCGGAGCCGCTCGAGGCCGTTCAGGGGCACCGGGCAGCCCTCGAGGCTGGGGGGGGGACAGTGGCATTGTCACCTTCTGGTGACACTGGGACACCCCCAAACACTGTCATTGTCACCGTTTGGTGACACTGTGAGCCTCCCCGTTGTCACTGTAACCCCTTCACACTGTCATTGTCACCCCCTGGTGACACTGGGACACCCCCATTGTCACTGTGACCCCCTTTTTATTGTCACTGTCACCTCCCCAGTGACACTGGGACCCTCCCACAGTGACATTGGGACACCTTTAAACATTGGCATTGTCACCGTCTAGTGACACTGGGACACACACCCACATTGTCATTGTCACCTCCCCAGTGACATTGGGACCCCCTTATTGTCATTGTCACCCCCTGGTGACACTGGGACCCCCCCATTGTTATTGTCACCCTTTGAGTGACACTGGGACCCCCCTCTCATTCTCCCCGTGTCCCCCCTTTGTCCTCATGTCCCCCATGTCCCGTGTCCCCTCCCTGTCCCCATTGTCACCTCTGGGGACAGAAGTCTGCGGGCGCTCGGATCAGCCCTGTGACCCCCCATGTCCCTGTGTCCCCTCCCTGTCCCTGTGTCCCCCCATGTCCCTGTGTCCCCATTGTCCCCGTGTCCCCCCATGTCCCCCCCGTGTCCCCGTGTCCCCAATTGTCACCTCTGGGGACAGAAGTCGGCGGGCGCTCGGATCAGCCCTGTGACCCCCCATGTCCCCCATGTCCCCATTGTCCCTGTCCCCCATGTCCCCCGTGTCCCCATTGTCACCTCTGGGGACAGAAGTCCCTTGGGCGCTCGGATCAGCCCTGTGACCCCCATGTCCCCTCATGTCCCCCCATGTCCCCATTGTCCCCGTGTCCCCCCATGTCCCCACCATGTCCCCGTGTCCCCAATTGTCACCTCTGGGGACAGAAGTCGGCGGGCGCTCGGATCAGCCACAGCTCCGTGCCGGGCTCGCCCCGGGCCAGCGCCACCCCCGGGGCCACCGCCTCGAACTCGGGGGGACACCGGAACCGCGCGGGGGGCGCTGGGGACACCGGGGGGCGGTGGCACTCAGTGGCACTCAGTGGCACCGCAGTGTCACATCAATGTCCCGTTAATGTCCCCTCAATGTCCCCATCAATGTCCCCTCAATGTCCCCACAGTGTCACCTTAATGTCCCCTAAATGTCCCGTTAATGTCCCCATCAATGTCCCCCCTCAGTGTAACCTCAATGTCCCATCAATGTCCCGTTAATGTCCCCCCTCAGTGTCACCGCAGTGTCACATCAGTGTCCCCATCAATGTCCCCTCAGTGTCACCTCAGTGTCCCATTAATGTCACTTCAGTGTCCCCTCAGTGTCCCCCCCAATGTCCCCTCAATGTTCCCTCAGTGTCCCCCCAAAGTCCCCTCAGTGTCCCCTCAATGTCCCCCCCAATGTGCCATCAGTGTCCCCCAAATGTCCCCTCAATGTGTCCCCCAATGTCCCCCAATGTCCCCTGCCCCTCCATGTACCACTGTCCCCCAGTGTCCCCCAGACACCCATCCAGTGTCCCCCCGGTGTCCCTCCATGTCCCTCCCATGTTGCCAATGTCCCATGTCCCCACTGTCCCCCAGACCCACCCCCAATGTCCCCAAATATCCCCCAGACCCCATCTGTGTCCCCTCAATGTCCCCAAATGTCCCCAGACCCCATCAGTGTCCCCTCAATGTCCCAATGTCCCCCAATGTCCCCGTGTCCCCCAATGTCCCCGTGTCCCCCCCATCCCATCCGCCCCATGTCCCCGTGTCCCCAATCTCCGCCACATCCCCGCGTCCCCATCGCCCCCAATGTCCCCAATGTCCCCAATGTCCCCCCAATGTCCCCAAAGTCCCCCAGGCCCCCAATGTCCCCGTGTCCCCCCTCACCCCGTCCATGCCGCCGCCGCGTGCCCGCCTGGCTCCGCCCCCGTCCCGCCGCGCACTTGGTACGGTCCTGGGCGGAATAAAGGGGGCGTGGCTTCCATAGACCACACCCACATTTCCTTAAATGGGCATGGGCGGAGCCTCGCCGCGGCGGCATTTAAAGGTACAGCGACCCCGGATGACCCCGGCCCGGCGGGAACGGGGGAACGGGGGCCGCGGGGGGGGGTGCCGGGAGGGCGGGGCTGAGGTGGGGGAGATCCAGGCTCCCGGCGTGCACCGGGACGGGACGGGCGGGGCGGGGCTGGCAGGAGCGGAGCTACAGGTACGGGCGGGGAAATTTGGGTCCCCGGTGGGAACCGAGACCCCCCGTGGGAGTTGAGTCCTTCCCGTGAGACCCTCCCCCACCGCGGATCCACCCCCGTGGGATTCCCCCTGTTTTGATTTTTTTCCCCGTGGACCCGCCCTCCCCCGGGACTGGGTTCCCGTGGATCCGTTCCCCTCCCGTGGGATCCCCGGTTTTAGGAACCCCCGGTTTTGGGATCCTCCGTGGGATCCCCCGGTTTGGGATCCCCGTTTTTGGGATCCTCCGTGGGATCCCCCGGTTTAGGATTTCCCCGTGGAATCCCTCCCACCGGATTTTGGGATCCCCTCCCGTGGGATCCGTTCGTTCCCCGCTGGTCCCGCCCCCTCGATTTTAGGATCCCCCTCGATTTTAGGATCGCCCCGTTTTTAGGATCTCTCTCGGTTTTAGGATCCCCCGGTTTTGGGATCCTCCCGTGGGGATCCGTTCGTTCCCCGCGGGTCACACCCCTCGATTTTAGGATCCCCGGTTTTAAGATCTCGTGCCCCGTTTTTGGGATCCTCCGTGAGATCCCCGCGGTTTTGGGATCCCCTCCCGTGGAATCCCCCGGTTTTGGGATCCCCCGTGGAATCCCCCGATTTTTGGGATCCCCCGTGGGATCTCTCTCCCGGTTTTTGGGATCCTCCCGTGGGACCCGTCCGTTCCCCGCGGGTCCCGCCCCCCCGATTTTTGGGATCCCCCCCCGTGAGATCTCCCCGGTTTTTGGGATCCCGTCCCGTGGGATCTCTCCCCGGTTTTTGGGATCCCCCGTGAGATCCCCGCGGTTTTTGGGATCCCGTCCCGTGAGATCCCCCCGGTTTTTGGGATCCCGTCCCGTGGGGCCCGGCCGTTCCCCGCGAGTCCCGCCCCCCCGATTTTTGGGATCCCCCCCCGTGGAATCCCCCCGGGTTTTGGGATCCCGTCCCGTGAGATCCCCCCGGTTTTTGGGATCCCGTCCCGTGAGATCCCCCCGGTTTTTGGGATCCCCTCCCGTGAGATCCCCGCGGTTTTTGGGATCCCCCCCCGTGAGATCTCCCCGGTTTTTGGGATCCCGTCCCGTGGGACCCGGCCGTTCCCCGCGGGTCCCGCCCCCCGGTTCGGGCTCTGCCCCCACCCCCGGTTCCCCGGGGCGCAGGGCGCGGCCCCCCCGCGCCTCCCCCGCGTGACCCAGCGCTCTGGAATTGGGCGGAGAGGCCGCGGGGACGCGCCGCGACACCGGGAACCCACCGGGACCCCTTCGGTACCGCGGGAACCCACCGGGACCCACCGGGACCCCTCCGGTACCGCGGGAACTCACCGGGACCCACCGGGACCCCTCCGGTACCGCGGGAACCCACCGGGACCCCTCCGGCACCGCGGGAACCCACCGGGAACCCACCGGTACCGCGGGAACCCACCGGGACCCCTCCGGTACCGCGGGAACGCACCGGGACCCCTCCGGTACCGCGGGAACCCACCGGGATCCACCGGGACCCCTCCGGTACCGCGGGAACCCACCGGGACCCCTCCGGTACCGCGGGAACTCACCGGGACCCACCGGGACCCCTCCGGTACCGCGGGAACCCACCGGGACCCACCAGGACCCCTCCGGTACCACCGGGACCCTTTAGGTACCCACGGGAAACCACCGGGAACCTTTGGGAACCGCCGGCATTCACCGGGACCCGCCAGGACCCACCGGGATCTCTTAGATCCCACCGGGACTCACCGGGATCCCTTCGGTACCACCGGGACCTCTTAGATCCCACCGGGATCCACCGGAGCCCCTTCGGTACCACCGGGACCCACCGGGACCCCTCAGGTACTGCCCGGGACCCCCAAACACCCACCGGGAAACACCGGGACCCCCAAATTCCCACCGGGACCCCTTCGGTACCACCGGAACCCACCGGAAACCTTTGGGGACCACCGGGACCCCTCAGGTACCCCCGGGACCCCCAAACTCCCACCGGGACCCATCGGGACCCCCCAGGACCCACCGGGACCCCTCAGGTACTGCCCGGG
Source organism: Muscicapa striata striata (assembly GCA_030060385.1). NCBI lineage: Eukaryota > Metazoa > Chordata > Aves > Passeriformes > Muscicapidae > Muscicapa > Muscicapa striata. The sequence continues at coordinate 28,864 of JAREIS010000983.1, forward strand.
ACCCCCAAACTCCCACCGGGACCCCCCAGATACCCCCTGGGACCCACCGGAACACACCGGGACCCCCCCCCAAGTACTGACCCCCATGGGCGGGACCCCTGGGTGGAATTTGGGGGTCCTGGGGGAGTTTGGGGAGCACATTTAGGACCCCTGAGTGTTATTTGGGGTGCTGGGGGTGAATTTCGGACCCCTGAGTGGAATTTGGGGGTGCTGGGGGCGAATTTCGGACCCCTGGGTGGAATTTGGGGGTGCTGGGGGCGAATTTCGGACCCCCGGGCTCAGATTTGGGGTGCTGGGGATGAGTTCCGGACCCCTGGGTAGAATTTGGGGGTGCTGGAGGTGAATTCCGGACCCCCCGACTCAAATTTGGGGCGCTGGGGGTGGATCCTGAGTGGAATTTGGGGGTGCTGGGGGTGAATTTCGGACCCCCCGACTCAAATTTGGGGCGCTGGGGGGTGACCCCGTTCTCTGTCCCCATCCCTGGATGCGCCCCCAATTCAGGGGAGGGGTCCCTCCAACCCCCCCAGACCCTCAAATCCAACCCTCGGACCCCCCCCCCAAATTCCCCCCTCCCCAAAAAATCCCCTCGGTCCCAAATTCCTCCCCCATAAAAAATCCCAAAAAAATATAAAAAATAAAGGGGGTCCCGCCCCCCCATTTCTCGGGGGGGGCCGTGCCCCGGGGGTGGGCGGAGGCCGCTCCCGATGGATTAATTAGCGCTAATTACTGTTGTGCTGCCGCCGCTGACGAGCCCCGAGCGGGTCCCGACTCGCCCCGCCCGGAGCGTTCCCAGGGGATGGCGGCCGGGGGGGGGCGGGGGGTCCCCAAAATGTCCCTGAGGGGGGGCGGGGGGGTCCCCAAAATGTCCCCAGGGGGTTCGGGGGTGTCGCAAACCCCCCTAAAAAAAAATCCTGGAGCCCCCTCCCCATCCTAAACTCCCTCAAAAGAGTCAGAACCGCCCCAAAAACAGCCCCAAAATATTTTCCCAAAAATCCTGGAACCCCCCCCAAACACATCCAGACCCCTCCCCAAAAATCTGAGCGCCCCCCCAAAAAAATCCCAAAATTCTCTCAAAAGTCCTGGACCCCCAGACCCCTCCCCAAAAATCTGAGAGTCCCCAAAATAATCTAGATACCCTTAAAAAATGACCTCCAAAATCCCAAATACCCCCAAAAAATCCCAAAATTCTCCCAAAAGTCCTGGACCCCCAAATGCCTCCCCTAAAATCTGAGAGCTCCCCAAAATAATCCAGACACCACCCCAAAAAAACCCCCTAAATACCCCAAAAAGTCCTGGACACCCCATCCTCACCGAGACCCCTCCCCAAAAACCCGAGAGCCCCCCCAAAAAAATCCCAGATACCCCCAAAAAGCCCCAAAATCTCCCCAAAAGTCTTGGACCCCAGACCCCTCCCCAAAACCCGAGAACCCCCAAAAATCCAAATATCCCCAAAAAGCTCTAAAAGAACCCCAAAATAATCCAGACACCCCCAAAATGCCTTAAACCCTCAAACCCCCGACCCCCAAAAAGCCCCCCAGGTCCCGGCCACGCCCCCCGACCCCCAATGTCCCCCCAGGAGGTGACGATGGCGAGCGAGCGGCTGCGCAGCGCCCAGGACCTGCTGGACCTCACCTTCCAATGTGAGGCCTTGGGGGACCCCCACCCCAAATTCCACACCCCCCGGGGTTTGGGGGACCCCCACCCCAAATTCCACACCCTGGGGTTTGGGGGACCCCACCCCAAATTCCACACCCCCTGGGGTTTGGGGGACCCCACCCCAAATTCTGTGTCCCCCCAAATCCGTGTTCCTCCAAATCTGTGTCCCCCAAACCCTGCAATCCCTCTGCCCCCCCAAACACTGCCCCCCTAAATCCCCGTGTTCCCCCAATCCCTCTGTACCCCAAAATCCGTGTCCCCAAACTCCTCTGCCCCCAAACCCCACTGTCCCCCAAATGTCTCTGTACCCCAAAATCCGTGTCGTGTCCCCCAAAATCCATGTCCTGTCCCCCACAGCGCTGGCCATGCAGCCCCTGTGTCCCCCAGACCCCAGACCCCCTGCACCCCAAAATCCGTGTCCCCCAGCTCTGGCCATGCAGCCCCCAGACCCCCTGTGCCCCCAAACCCCCTGTACCCCATTTTCCCCCCACCCGCAGCTTGTGCCATGCAGCCCCCCAAACCCCCTGTACCCCCTGTACCCCAAAATCCGTGTCCTGTCCCCCAGCTCTGGCCATGCAGCCCAGTGCCCCCAAACCCCTGTACCCCAAAATCCATTTCCCCCAGCTCTGGCCATGCAGCCCCTCTGCCCCCTGTACCCCAAAATCCGTGTCCTGTCCCACCCCCAGCTCTGGCCATGCAGCCCCTGTGTCCCCCAGCCCCCTGTACCCTAAAATCCATTTTCCCCCAGCTCTGGCCATGCAGCCCTGTGCCCCCCAAACCCCCAGTGCCCCCAAACCCCTCTGTACCCCAAAATCCATTTCCCCCAGCTCTGGCCATGCAGCCCCCCAGACCCCCTGTACCCCAAAATCCATGTCCTGTCCCACCCCCAGCTCTGGCCATGCAGCCCCTGTGTCCCCCTGTCCCCTCTGCCCCCAAACCCCCTGTACCCCAAAATCCGTGTCCTGTCCCCCAGCTCTGGCCATGCAGCTCCTGTGTCCCCCAGACCCCCTCGTGCCCCCCAAACCCCTGTACCCCATTTTTCGCAGCTCTGGCCATGCAGCACATGGACCTCAAGCAGGTGGAGCTGGACACGGCCGTGGCCAAAGTGGACGAACTGTCCCGGCAGCTCGAGTCGCTCTGGACAGACGGGCCGGGACCCCCCAAAGTGAGACCCCCAAAACGGGGAGGGGGCCAGGACCCCCCAAAGTGAGACCCCAAAATGGGGAGGGGGCCAGGACCCCCCAAAGTGAGACCCCCAAAATGGGGAGGGGGCAGGACCCCCCAAAGTGAGACCCCCAAAACGGGAGGGGGCAGGGACCCCCAAAGTGAGACCCCCAAAATGGGGCAGGGGTTGACCCCCAAAGTGAGACCCCAAAATGGGAGGGGCCAGGACCCCCAAAGTGAGACCCCCAAAATGGGGAGGGGGCCGGGACCCCCCCCCAAAGTGAGACCCCCAAAATGGGGAGGGGGCCGGGACCCCCCCCCAAAGTGAGACCCCCCAAAATGGGGAGGGGGCCGGACCCCCAAAGTGAGACCCCCAAAATGGGAGGGCGGGACCCCCCAAAGTGAGACCCCAAAATGGGGAGGGGCCGGGACCCCCAAAGTGAGACCCCCAAACGGGGGAGAGGGGCCCCCCACCCCCCACCCCCACCCCGGGTTAACCCTTTCCCCCCGTGCAGGAGCAGAGCAGCCCCGGCAGGAGCCGCTCGGGCCGGCACAGCCTGGAGGTGGGGGCGGGGCTCGGGGACCCCCTGGGCTCCCCCCTGGGCTCGCCGAGACCCCCGCCCCATTTGCTGGGGGAGGAGCGCGCCCCCCCCCGGCCCAAGGTGGTGCTGGCGGTGCCCGGCAGAGCCCCCTCCCCCCGCCCCCCCCGGCCCTACGAGCTGCTGGGGGGGGGGCTCGGGGGGGCGGCCCGGGGGGGGGAGGGGCCGGAGAGACCCCCCGCGCCCCCCCCGTACGAGCTGCAGGGGCTGTACCCGAGCCTGGGCGGGAACCACGGAGCGCTGCGGGCACTGGGTGAGGGACAGGGGGACAGCAGGGGACAGTGGGGACAGTGGGGACAGTGGGGACATGGAGGGACATTGAGGACATGGGGACATTGGGGGACATTGGGGGACATGGAGGGACATTGGGGACATGGAGGGACGGGGGACATGGGGGGGACATGGAGGGACAGTGGGGACATTGGGGACATGGGGGGACATTGGGGACACTGGGGACACTGGGGATATTGGGGACAGTGGGGACATTGGGACATTGGGGGGACATGAGGACATTGGGGACATGGGGACAGTGGGGACATTGGGGGACATGGAGGGACATTGGGGACATTGGGGACATGGAGGGACGGGGGACATGGAGGGACATTGGGGACATTGGGGACACTGGGGACATTGGGGACATTGGGGACATTGGGGACATGGGGACAGTGGGGACATTGGGGGGACACTGGGGACATGGAGGGATTGGGGACATTGGGGACATGGAGGGACGGGGGACATGGGGAACACTGGGGATATTGGGGGACATGGGGACATTGGGGACATTGAGGGGGACATTGGAGACAGTGGGGACATGGGGACATGGAGGGGACGTTGGGGACATTGGGGACATGGAGGGACAGTGGGGACATTGGGGACATGGGGACATAGGGGACACTGGGGACATGGGAGAGACATTGGGGGGGATATTGGGGACATTGGGGACACTGGGGATATTGGGGGCAGTGGGGACATTGGAGGGACACGAGGGGACATTGTGGGGGGGGACAGGGGAGTCCCCAACCCTGTCCCAGGGTGCCTGGCCCTGTCTGGGGGTGTCCCCAACCCCTCCCAGGCTGTCCCCAACCCTGTCCCCACTGTCCCCAACCCCATCCCCGCTGTCCCCACCCCTGTCTCCGCTGTCCCCAACGCTGTCCCCGCTGTCCCCACCCCCAGACGATCTCGGTGTCCCCAAGCGCCGCCCGCACAAAGGTTGGAACGAGTCCGACCTGGACGTGACCTACGAGAGAAAAACGGGACCGGGACCGGGAACGGGAACGGGAACGGGAACGGGAACGGGACCGGGGGGCTTCGAGAGTGAGCGGGGCCGGGGGGGGCGGGGACACCGGGGACACCGGGGGACACCACTGGGGGGGTGGCACCTGATGGGGATTTTGGGGCTTTTAAAGGGTTTTTGGGGTTTAGGTTTTTTTTTGGGGGGAGGTTGGGGATTTTTGGGGGGTCTCAGGGGTCTGGGGGGGTCCTGGGACCTGGGGGTCTCAGGGGTCTGGGGGGGTCCTGGGACCTGGGGGGACACTGGGGACACCGGGGGACACTGGGGGACACCGGGGGGGTGGCACCTGATGGGGATTTTGGGGTTTTTGGGGGATCTGGATCCTTTTTTGGGTGGAATTTAGGATGGAGAGGGGGTTCCAGGATTTTTTTTTGGGGTGGCGATCCAGAGCTTTTGGGGAATCGGGATCAATTTTGGGGGATCTGGATCCGTTCTTCGGGATCTGGATCCTTTTTTGGGGGATCTGGATCCATTTTGGGGGATCTGGATCCATTTTTTTGGGATCGGGATCCTTTTTGGGGGGATCTGGATCCATTTTGGGGGATCTGGATCCATTTTGGACTATCTGGATCCTTTTTTGGGGATCTGGATCCGGTTTTGGGGATCTGAATCCATTTTGGGGGATCTGGATCCATTTTGGGGGATCTGGATCCGTTTTGGGGGATCTGGATCCATTTTGGGGGATCTGGATCCTGTTTTGGGGATCCGGATCCATTTTTTGGGATCGGGATCCTTTTTGGGGATCTGGATCCATTTTTGGGGATCTGGATCATTTTTTGGGGGGTTTAGGATGTGGAGGAAACTACAGAATTTTTTTTTTGGGGAGTGGGATTTGAACCTTTTTAGGGGCTCCAAAACTTTTGGGGTCCCAAATCCACCCAACCCCCCCCAAACCCTCCATGTCCCCCCAGGGACCCCCGAGGGACAAACGCGCCCCCCCCTGGGGCTCTGGAGAGAATCCAGCCTGGACCCGCCGGGCAAGGTGAACCCACCTTTAATTCAATTTATTTTAATTTAATTTAATTTAATTTAATTTAATTTAATTTAATTTAATTTAATTTAATTTTATTTTATTTTATTTTATTTTTATTTTATTTTAATTTATATTTTATTTAATATTTTATTTTATTTTATTTTTATTTTATTTTTATTTTATTTTAATTTATATTTTATTTAATATTTTATTTTATTTTACTTTATTTTATTTTATTTTATTTTATTTTATTTTAATTTTTAAAATTTTTAAAATTTTTTTTTAAATTTTTATGTTATTTTGCTTTATTTTATTTTATTTTATTTTATTTTATTTTTTATTTTTATTTTTTATTTTGTTTTATTTTGCTTCACTTTATTCTACTTTATTTTATTTTTATTTTATTTTACTGTATTTTAATTTATTTTATTTTACTTTACTTTACTTTATTTTATACTTAATTTCACTTCATTTAATTTCATTTTTTACAAGTGAGAAGGGTCCAAACCTTTAACCCCCTCCACCCCAAAAACCCCATTTAACCCCAAAACCCCAAAATTGAACCCCATTTAACCCCAAAATTGAACCCCAAAAACTCCAAAATTTAACCCCATTTAACCCCATTTAACCCTTTCCTCCCCCCACAATTACAAACCCCATTTAACCCCATTTAACCCCAAAATTTAACCCCAAAACCTCCAAAATTTAACCGCATTTAACCCCAAAATTGAACCCCAAAAACCCCAAAATTGAACCCCATTTAACCCCCATTTAACCCCAAAATTCAACCCTAAAAACCCCAAAATTTAACCCCAATTAACCCCAATTAACCCTTTAATTTAACCCTTTCCTCCCCATGCAGGACGGCATTTTCGGGGCTCACAGCGCCACCGTCCCCCGCAATTACAAACTGTCCCCCAAAACCCCAAAATTTAACCCCATTTAACCCCAAAATTGAACCCCAAAACCCCCAAAATTTAACCCCATTTAACCCTTTCCTCCCCCGCAATTACAAACTGTCCCCCAAAAATTTAACCCCAAAATTTAACCCCAAAATTTAACCCCATTTAACCCTATATAACCCCAAAATTTAACCCCAATTAACCCCAATTAACACTTTAATTTAACCCTTTCCTCCCCATGCAGGACGGCTCACAGTGCCCCCCTCCCCCGCAATTACAAACTGTCCCCCAAAATTTAACCCCATTTAACCCTATATAACCCCAAAAACCCTAATTAACCCCAATTAACACTTTAATTTAACCCTTTCCTCTCTCACAGGACGGGATGTTCGGGGCTCACAGCGCCACCCTCCCCCGCAATTACAAACTGTCCCCCCAAAATTTAACCCCAAAATTGAACCCCAATTAACCCCAATTAGCCCCAATTAACCCTTTAATTTAACCCTTTCCTCTCTCACAGGACGGGATGTTCGGGGCTCACAGCGCCACCCTCCCCCGCAATTACAAACTGTCCCCCAAAACCCCCAAAATTTAACCCCAAAAACCCAAATTAACCCCAATTAACCCTTTAATTTAACCCTTTCCTCTCTCACAGGACGGCATTTTCGGGGCTCACAGCGCCACCCTCCCCCACAATTACAAACTGTCCCCCAATTAACCCCAATTAGCCCCAATTAACCCTTTAATTTAACCCTTTCCTCCCCAGGACGGCATTTTCGGGGCTCACAGCGCCACCCTCCCCCGCAATTACAAACTGTCCCCCAAAAACCCCAAAATTGAACCCCAAAAGCCCAATTAACCCCAATTAACCCTTTAATTTAACTCTTTCCTCCCCAGGACGGCATTTTCGGGGCTCACAGCGCCACCCTCCCCCGCAATTACAAACTGTCGGCGCTGGAGCGGCGGCAGGAGGGGGGAGGGGCGCTGTTCCGCTCGCCCCCCGCCCCCCGCAGCTCGCCCCGGGGGTGGCCCCCGGGCCACCCGCCCGTGTCCCGCATCCCCGTGCCCCCCCCGGCCCCCCGCCCCCCCCGCCACAAGCCCCTCCCCCTCTCCATGATCTTCCGCCTCCAAAACGCCTTTTGGGAGCAGGGAGGGGGAGGGGCGTGGGGGGGAGGGGTGTACAGGGGGATCCCCCTGCTCGCCCCTCCCCCACTCGCCTCCTCCTCCTCGGTGGCGGTGGCGGCGGGGGACGGGGTCACCCCAAAACTGCCGGCGCTGCCCCCGGGATGGCGGGGGGGGAAGGTGAGAGGGGTTTGGGGGGGGAAAAGGGGAATTTGGGGGGGTTAAAAGGGAATTTTGGGGGTTAAAAGGAATTTTGGGGGTTAAAAGGAATTTGGGGGAAAAGGGAATTTGGGGGTTAAAAGGAATTTTGGGGGTTAAAGGGAATTTGGGGGTTAAAAGGGAATTTGGGGGGGTTAAAAGGGAATTTGGGGGGTAAAAGGGGAATTTGGGGGGGTTAAAAGGGAATTTTGGGGGGGTAAAATGGGGATTTGGGGGGAATTTTGGTGGGGAAAAAGGGGATTTGGGGGAAATTTTGGGGGGTTTGTGGGGGGGGTTAAGGGGGGGTTTGGGTGGGAAAATGGGGATCTGGGGGGGTTAAAGGGGATTTTAGGGGTTTTGAGGGGATTAATGGGGGATTTTGGGGTGGTAAAAATGGGATTTTGGGGGGTTTGGAGGAGCTGGGGGGGGGGGAAATTGGGGGGGGGGTTTAGGGGGTCCACGGGGTTTCTTCCCTTCCCCACCCCCCAATTATTCCGAGGGTCTCCCCAATTTATTCCAGGGTCTCCCCCAATTCCAGGGGTCTCCCCCAATTATCCCACTACTCTCCCCCAATTCCAGGGGTCTCCCCCAATTTATTCCGAGGGTCTCCCCCAATTCCAGGGGTCTCCCCCAATTATCCCACTACTCTCCCCCAATTCCAGGGGTCTCCCCCAATTTATTCCGAGGGTCTCCCCCAATTCCAGGGGTCTCCCCCAATTATCCCAAGGGTCTTCCTCAATTCCAGGGGTCTCCCCCAATTCCAGGGGTCTCCGCCATTTATTCCGAGGGTCTCCCCCAATTCCAGGGTCTCCCCCAATTATCCCAGCACTCTCCCCCAATTCCAGGGTCTCCCCCAATTCCAGGGGTCTCCCCAATTATCCCAAGGGTCTCCCCCAATTCCAGGGGTCTCCCCCAATTATCCCAAGGGTCTCCCCCAATTTATTCCGAGGGTCTCCCTCAATTGCAGGGGTCTCCCCCAATTCCAGGGTCTCCCCCAATTCCGAGGGTCTCCCTCAATTCCAGGGGTCTCCCCCAATTCCAGGGCTTTCCCCCAATTCCAGGGTCTCCCCCAATTATTCCGAGGCTCTCCCCCAATTCCAGGGCTCTACCCCAATTCCAGGGTCTCCCCCAATTATCCCAAGGGTCTCCCCAATTCCAGGGTCTCCCCCAATTCCAGGGGTCTCCCCACCCCCCCCCCACCTCTCTCCCCACCCCTCCCTCACCGCCCTTCTCCCCCCTCCCCACCCAGCCCGCCCGGACCCTCCCGCCGCGGCGCCCCCCGAGCCCGAGGCGGAGCTGGAGCGGCTCCTGCGGGGCTCGGACGGGGAGGGACCCCCGGAGGGACCCCCGGAGGGACCCCCGGAGGGACCCCCCGAGCGGCCGCTGAGCCCCACGCGGCTGCAGCCGCTGCTGCCGCCCGAGGCGCGGCGGGTCCCCGAGTTCCAGGAGGTGGCGCGGGTCCTGGCCGAGATGCCGCGGCCGCTGAAGCGCCGGGGCTCGATGGAGCAGAGCCCCGGAACCGCCGCGGGACCGGCGCGGAGCCGCCAGTACCGGCAGCTCATCCCCCGCCTGCTGCACCGGCCCGGCACCGCGGGGACAGAGAGCGGCGGGGCCGCGGAGGGGGCGGCGACAGCGGCGGCGACAGCGACAGCGACAGAGAGCGCGCCCCTGGTGGCGCCCGTGGTGGCGGCGGTGGGGGCGGGGCAGGGGCAGGTGAGTGGGGGCGGGGTGGGGGTGGCGGTGTCCCCTCTGTGACCCCCCCCCCGAGGTGTCCCTGTCACTCTGAGAGACCCTGAGGTGTCCCTGTCCCTTAGAGACCCCCCAGGGTCACACAATGTCCTTGTCCCCTCTGTGACCCCCCTGAGGTGTCCCTGTCACTCTGAGACCCCCCATTGTCACACGGTGTCCCCGTCCCTTTGGGACCCCTCTGGTCCTTGTCCCTTGGAGTCCCCTGAGGTGTCCTTTGTCCCCTGGGGTGTCCTCTGTGTCCCCAAAGTCCGTGGGGTGATGTCCCCAAAGTCCGTGGGGTGTCCTGGGGATGTCCTGGGGTGTCCTGGAGATGTCCCCAATATCCGGGGGTGTCCCCGCTGATGCCCCCAATGTCCCTGGGGTGTCCCGGTTGATGTCCAGGGGTGTCCCCACTGATGTCCCCGCTGTCCGGGGCTGTCCCCGCTGATGTCCCCGCCCTGTCCCCCGTGTCGCAGGAGCTGCGCTCCGCCCTGCGCGACCCCTCCTGGCCCCGGGGTCATGTCCCCAGTGTCCGGGGCTGTCCCCGCTGTGTCCCCGCTGATGTCCCCAATGTCCCCGCTGATGTCCCCGCTGTCCGGGGCTGTCCCCGCTGATGTCCCCGCCGTGTCCCCGTGTCGCAGGAGCTGCGCTCCGCCCTGCGCGACCCCTCCTGGCCCCGGGGTGATGTCCCCAATGTCCCTGGGCTGTCCCCGCTGATGTCCCCAATGTCCCCGGGCTGATGTCCCCGCTGTCCGGGGCTGTCCCCAATGTCCCCGCTGATGTCCCCGCCGTGTCCCCGTGTCGCAGGAGCTGCGCTCCGCCCTGCGCGACCCCTCCTGGCCCCCGGGTCATGTCCCCGCTGTCCGGGGCTGTCCCCGCTGATGTCCCCGCTGATGTCCCCAATGTCCCTGGGCTGTCCCCGCTGATGTCCCCGCTGATGTCCCCGCTGTCCGGGGCTGTCCCCGCTGATGTCCCCAATGTCCCCGCCGTGTCCCCGTGTCGCAGGAGCTGCGCTCCGCCCTGCGCGACCCCTCCTCCCCGCGGCGCCGCCCCGGGGCGCGGGTGCGGCTGAACCCGCTCGTGCTGCTGCTGGACGCGGCCCTGACCGGGGAGCTCGACGTGGTGCAGCAGGCGGTGGCCGAGGTGACAGCGGGGACACTGGGGACAGAGGGGACAGAGGGGACAACGGGGACAATGCGGGAGGAGAGTGGGGATGGATGGGAGACACTGGGGACAAAGTGGGGGACACGGAGAAGGGGTGGGGACAGGGGATTGGGGACACTGGGGATGGCGTGGGGGGACAGCGGGGACAGGTGGGGACAGTGAGGACAGAGGGTGGGGAACGGTGGGGACAGGGGATTGGGGACAGTGGGGACAGGGGGTTGGGGACATCGAGGGTGTCCCCAGGTATCCCAGGGTGTCCCCAGAATGTCCCAGGATGTCCCAGGGTGTCGCCACAGTGTCCAGGTGGCAGGGAGGGACACGGTGGCACTGAGGTGACACGGTGTCAGGGAGTGACTTTCCCCACTGTCCCCACTTTCCCCACTGTCCCTGCTGTCCCCTCTGTCCCCACTGTCCCCTCTGTTCCCCCTGTCCCCCCATGTCTCTGCTGTCTCCCCTGTCCCCACTGTCCCACTTTCCCCTCTGTCCCCCCTGTCCCCTCTGTCCCCCCTGCCCCACTGTCCCACTGTCCCTCTGTCCCCCTGTCCCCCTGTCCCTCATCCACTGTCCCCCCTGTCCCCCCTGTCCCCACTGTCCCCACTGTCCCCTCTGTCTCCCCCTGTCCCTGCTGTCCCCCCTGTCCCCTCTGTTCCCCCTGTCCCCTCTGTCCCCACTGTCCCACTTTCCCCGTCCCCACTGTCCCTGCTGTCCCCTGTCCCTGCTGTCCCACTGTCCCCTCTGTCCCCCTTCCCCTGTCCCCTGTCCCCGTCTGTCCCCTGTCATGTCCCTCAGCCCTGTCCAAGGACCCACTGGCCCTTGCCACTGCAATGGGGATCACGGCCCCTGTCACGCCATCTGCCGCGCCCTACCCCACTGCAGTTCCTCCTGCCGCCACGTCAACCCCCTCCGCCCCTGTGCCGACACTCCCCCTGGGGACACTGGGACACTGGGTCACACTGGGACGGGGACACTGGGGCCATCCCGCGCCTTACCCCATCGCAGTTCCCCACGCGCGCCTACGTCACACTTCCCGCAGCCCCTGTCCGCTGCCCCGGGACCCTGGTCCGCAGTTGGGACACTGTCCGGGACACTGGCCGTGTCCTCACTGGGGACATGGGGGACATTGAGGACACTGGGGACATGGGGGACAGGACCCTGACAGCCACAGTTGATGCAACAGAGACATGGGGACATGGGGGACAGTCCCTGACTCTGTGCTCCCAGTCCCTGATTTTGGGGTTCACTCTCTCATTTTTGGGGTTCACTCTCTCATTTTTGGGGTGCCCCTTGCAGGACCCCCCTGCACTGCGCCGCCTCCTGCAATGACACCGCTGTGGTGTGATCTGATTTGGGGGTGCAGTCCCTGATTTTGGGGTTCACTCTCTCATTTTTGGGGTTCACTCTCTGATTTGGGGTTCACTCTCATTTTTGGGGTTCACTCTGATTTTGGGGTTCACTCTGTGACTCAGGACCCCCCTGCACTGCGCCGCCTCCTGCAATGACACCGGTGCGGTGTGATCTGATTTGGGGTTCACTCTCTGATTTTGGGGGTCACTCTCTCATTTTTGGGGTTCACTCTCTGATTTTGGGGGTCACTCTCTGATTTTGGGGTTCACTCTGATTTTTGGGGTTCACTCTGTGATTTTGGGGTTCACTCTCTGATTTTGGGGTTCACTCTCTCATTTTGGGGTTCACTCTTTCATTTTTGGGGTTCACTCTCTCATTTTGGGGTTCACTCTGTGACTCAGGACCCCGCTGCACTGCGCCGCCTCCTGCAATGACACCGCTGCAGTGTGATCTGATTTGGGGTTCACTCTCTGATTTTGGGGGTCACTCTCTCATTTTTGGGGTTCACTCTCTGATTTTGGGGGTCACTCTCTGATTTTGGGGTTCACTCTGATTTTTGGGGTTCACTCTGTGATTTTGGGGTTCACTCTCTGATTTTGGGGTTCACTCTCTGATTTTTGGGGTGCCCTTGCAGGACCCCCCTGCACTGCGCTGCCTCCTGCAATGACACCGCCGTGTGCGTGGCCCTGGTCCGTCACGGCGCCGCCATTTTCGCCACCACCGGCAGCGACGGGAGCCTGGCGGTGGAGAAATGCGACCCGTACCGGGAGGGCTACGGGGACTGCTCCAGTTACCTCACTGGTGTGTACTGGGAGGGACTGGGAGGGACTGGGAGTGATGGGGGACACTGGGGATACTGGGGACACTGGGGGTTTATGGTGCGACCCGTACCGGGAGGGCTACGGGGACTGCTCCAGTTACCTCAGTGGTGTGTACTGGGAGGGACTGGGAGGGACTGGGAGGGACTGGGGAGATATTTTGGGATATTTTGGGGATATTTGAGGTTTCTGTCAATACGGTGACACCGGGGCGGGTTTTGGGGTAACAATTCGGGTTTTGGCGTAACAGTTTTTGAATTTTGGGGTAACAATTTGAATTTTTGGGGTAACAGTTTGTATTTTAGGGTAACCATTTGTATTTTTTGGGGTTCCCCAGAGGTGGAGCAGGGCATGGGAGTGCTGAACAGCGGGGTGGTGTCGGGATTTGGGATATTTGGGGATATTTGGGGATATTTGGGATATTTGGGGATATTTGGGGTTTCTCTCAATGTGCTGATGCCGGGGTGGGTTTTGGGGTGTCGGGGCAGTTTTTGGGTAACAGTTTGTATTTTTTGGGGTTCCCCAGAGGTGGAGCAGGGCATGGGAATGCTGAACAGCGGGGAGGTGTCGGGGTTTGGGATATTTGGGGATATTTGGGATATTTGGGGATATTTGGGGTTTCTCTCAATGTGCTGATACCGGTGCGGTTTTGGGGTAACAATTTTTGAATTTTTGTATTTTTTGGGGTTCCCCAGAGGTGGAGCAGGGCATGGGCGTGCTGAACAGCGGGGAGGTGTCGGGGTTTGGGATATTTGGGGATATTTGGGGATATTTGGGGATATTTGGGATTTCTCTCAATGTGCTGATACCGGGGTGGGTTTTGGGGTGTCGGGGCGGTTTTTGGGGTAACAGTTTGTGTTTTTTGGGGTTCCCCAGAGGTGGAGCAGGGCATGGGCGTGCTGAACAGCGGGGAGGTGTCGGGGTTTGGGATATTTGGGATATTTGGGGATATTTGGGGTTTCTCTCAATGTGCTGATACCGGGGTGGGTTTTGGGGTAACAATTTGAATTTTGGGGTAACAATTGTTGAATTTTTGTATTTTTGGGGTTCCCCAGAGGTGGAGCAGGGCATGGGCGTGCTGAACAGCGGGGAGGTGTCGGGGTTTGGGATATTTGGGGATATTTGGGGATATTTGGGGATATTTGGGGTTCCTCTCAATGTGCTGATTTGGGGGTGGGTTTTGGGGTGTCAATTTGGATTTTGGGGTAACAATTGTTGAATTTTTGTATTTTTGGGGTTCCCCAGAGGTGGAGCAGGGCATGGGCGTGCTGAACAGCGGGGAGGTGTCGGGAGTTTGGGATATTTGGGGATATTTGGGGATATTTGGGGATATTTGGGGATATTTGGGGATATTTGGGGATATTTGGGGATATTTGGGGTGGGTTTTGGGGTGTTTGGGGTGTTGGGGTAACAAATTTTGGGGTAACAGTTTGTATTTTTTGGGGTTCCCCAGAGGTGGAGCAGGGCATGGGTGTGCTGAACAGCGGGGAGGTGTCGGGGGTTTGGGATATTTGGGATATTTGGGGATATTTGGGGATATTTGGGGATATTTGGGGTTTCTCTCAATGTGCTGATTCTGGGGTGGATTTTGGGGTAACAATTTGGATTTTAGGGTAACAAATTTTGAATTTTTGTATTTTTTGGGGTTCCCAGAGGTGGAGCAGGGCATGGGCGTGCTGAACAGCGGGGAGGTGTCGGGATTTGGGATATTTGGGGATATTTGGGGATATTTGGGGTTCCTCTCAATGTGCTGATACCGGGGTGGGTTCTGGGGTCTCGAGGTGGGTTTTGGGGTGTCGGGGCGGTTTTTGGGGTAACAATTGTTGAATGTTTGTATTTTTTGGGGTTCCCCAGAGGTGGAGCAGGGCATGGGCGTGCTGAACAGCGGGGTGGTGTACGCGCTCTGGGATTACAGCGCCGAGTTCGGGGACGAGCTCTCGTTCCGCGAGGGGGAGCCGGTGACGGTTCTGCGCCGGGAGCCCCCCGAGGAGCTCGACTGGTGGTGGGGGTCCCTCTACGGCCACGAGGGATACGTGCCCCGCAACTACTTCGGGGTGAGGGGGGGTCCCTGGGGTCCCTGAGGGGTCTGGGGTATTTGGGGAGGGGTCTTAGGGGATAAATCCAGAGGGGAGGGGGCTGTAGGGTTATTTGGGGAGGGGTCCCACAGCCCCAGGGGGTCCCACAGCCCCCAGATGGTTTTTGGGGGGGTCCCAGGGGTCTCCTGATGGGTCTGGGGTATTTGGGGAGGGCTTTGAGGGGATAAATCCAGAGGGGAGGGGTCTGTAGGGTTATTTTGGGGAGGGGTCCCACAGCCCCCAGATGGTTTTTGGGGGGGTCCCAGGGGTCTCCTGATGGGTCTGGGGTATTTGGGGAGGGGGCTTTGAGGGGATAAATCCAGAGGGGAGGGGCTCCTGGTGTTTTTGGGGAGGGGTCCCACAGCCCCCAGATGGTTTTTGGGGGGGTCCCAGGGGTCTCCTGATGGGTCTGGGGTATTTGGGGAGGGTCCTTTGAGGGATAAATCCAGAGGGGAGGGGTCCTATAGGGATAAATCCAGAGGGGAGGGGGCTGTAGGGTTATTTGGGGAGGGGTCCCACAGTCTCAGGGGGTCCCACAGCCCCCAGATGGTTTTTGGGGGGGTCCCTGGGGTCCCTGAGGGGTCTGGGATATTTGGGGAGGGGTCTTTGAGGGGATAAATCCAGAGGGGAGGGGTCTGTAGGGTTATTTGGGGAGGGGTCCCATAGGGATAAATCCATAGAGGAGGGGTCCTATAGGGATAAATCCATAGGGGAGGGTCCCAGCCCCCAGATGGTTTTTGGGGGGGTCCCAGGGGTCTCCTGATGGGTCTGGGGTATTTGGGGAGGGGCCCTGTAGGGATAAATCCAGAGGGGAGGGGGCTGTAGGGTTATTTGGGGAGGGGTCCTGTAGGGATAAATCCATAGGGGGGGGGCTGTAGGGTTATTTTGGGAGGGGTCCCACAGGGTGTAGAGAATTTGGGGGGGGGGTCCCACATCCCCTCCAGGACATTGGGGGGGATTTTGGGGTTTTTTTGGGGGGGAATTTTGGGATTGGGGATTTTTGGGGGGGGGAATTTTGGGATTGGGGTTTTTTTTGGGGGGGGGATTTTTGGAAATTTTTTTTTTTTTTTGGGGGTGGATTTTGGGATTGGGGATTTTTTGGGGGCGGGAATTTTGGGATTGGGGATTTTTTGGGGGGTTGGGATTGGGATTTTTTGGGGAGGGGTTGGAGTTTTTTTTTGGGGGAGTTTTTTTGGGATTGGGTTTTTTTGGGGGATTTTGGGATTGGGTATTTTTTTGGGGGGGTTTTTTTGGGATTGGGTTTTTTTGGGGTGGATTTTGGGATTGGGTATTTTTTTGGGGTGGGGGTTTGGGGTATTTTTTTGGTGGGAGTTTTTTGGGACTGGGTTTTTTGGGGGGGGGATTTTTGGAACTGGTTTTTTTTTTTTGGAGGGGGGATTTTGGGATTGGGGGATTTTTTTGGGGGGAGTTTTTTTGGATTGGGTTTTTTTGGGGTGGGGGTTTGGGATATTTTTTTGGGATTGGGTTTTTGGGGTGTGGGTTTGGGATATTTTTTTGGGATTGGGTTTTTTTTGGGGTGGGGGTTTGGGATATTTTTTTGGGATTGGATTTTTTTTTGGGGTGGGGGATTGGAGTATTTTTTTGGGGTGGGGGTTGAAATTGAGGTGGTTTTTTTTTTTTTTTGGGGTGGGGTCTCACCTCCTCCCTCCCTCCCCCAGCTCTTCCCCGGGTGCGGCCGCAGAGGAAGAAAATCTGAGGGGGTCCTGGACCCCTCCCCTCCCCCTCCCCCAAAATTCGGGCACAGCTCCTTCAACGCCCCTCCCCCCGTGGTGTCCCTGTCCTTTGTTTTTGGGATTTTTTTGGGAATAAAAAACTTTGGATGCTCTGGGGTCTCTTGGGTTTTTTTTTTGTTTTTGGGTTTTTTTTTTTTTTTTTTGGGGTTTTTTTTTTTTTTTTTTTTGTTGTTTTTGGGGTTTTTGGGGTTTTTTTGTTGTTGTTTTTGGGGGTTTTTGGTTTTTTTTGTTGTTTTTTTTTTTTTGGTTTTTAAAATATTTGTTATTGTTTTTATTGTTTTTTGGTTTTGGTTTCTTTTGGTTTTTTGTTGTTTTTTTTTTTGTTTTTTTTTTGGGGGAGGGTGACAAATTTTTTTGGGGAGGGGACACACAGAGTGACACCGGTACCAAAACAGGGTTTATTTATTTATTGCCACAGGGACATCCCAAAAATTCCCAAAAATTCCCAAAAATCCCAAATTCCCAAAAATCCCAAGTTTCCCAGAAATTCCAAATTCCCAAAAATCTCAAATTTCCCAAAAATCCCAAATTTCCAGAAATCCCAAATTCCCCAAACCCCCAAATTCCCAAAAATCTCAAATTTCTCAGAAATCCCAAATTTCCCAGAAATCCCAAATTTCCCAAAAATCCCAAGTTCCCCGTGCCCAAAATCCTGCCGGGAATTTGGGGAGGGGGGAGGTCCTGGAAGGGTCAAGGGGAGTCCTGAGGGGATTCAGGGGGGAGTTGGGGGAGGTCCTGGAAGGTCCTGAGGGGATCCATGGGGTCCTGGAAGGGTTCTGGAGGGTCCTGGAAGGTCCTGGGAGGATCCAGAGGGTCCTGGGAGGATTCAGGAGGGTCCTGGAAGGTCCTGGGGGGATCCAGGAGGGTCCTGGAAGGTCCTGGGGGGATCCAGGAGGGTTCTGGAGGGTCCTGGGAAGATTCAGGAGGGTCCTGGAAGGTCCTGGGAGGATTCAGGAGGGTCCTGGAAGGTCCTTCCCAACTTCCTGTTGATCAGGGGTGATGGAACCTGAGAGGATTTTGGGATGGCCCTGGGGGTGGGGGGGGGTTCCTGGAGGGTTCTAGAAGGTTCCAGGAGGTCCTGGAAGGTCCTGGAAGGTTCTGGAAGGTCCCTCCCTACATCCTGGCGATGATGGGAGCAGGATGACGGAACCTGGGAGGATTTTGGGAAGATTTGGGGATGGCCCTGGGAGGTTCCTGTTGGTTCTGGAGGGTTCTGGAAGGTTCTAGATGGTTCTGCAGGGTCCGGGCAGGTCCTGGCAGGCTCTGGCAGGTCCTGGCAGGTCACTCCCTATTTCCCAGCGATGAGGGGGAGCAGGATGACGGAACCTGGGAGGGATCTGGGATGGTTTGGGGATGGTCCTGGGAGGTTCCTGTTGGTTCTGGAGGGTTCTGGAAGGTTCTAGATGGTTCTGCAGGGTCCTGGCAGGTCCTGGCAGGTCACTCCCTATTTCCCAGCAATCAGGGGGTTGCGCAGCACCACGATGACCGAACCTGGGAGGATTTTGGGATGGCTTTGGGATGGCCCTGGGGGGTTCTAGAAGGTTCCAGGAGGCTCTGGCAGGTCCTGGCAGGCTCTGGCAGGTCCTGGCAGGTCCTGGCAGGCTCCGGCAGGTCCTGGCAGGTCACTCCTATTTCCCAGCGATGAGGGGGTTGCGCAGCACCACGATGACCGAGTCCCCCCGCAGGAACATTTTGGAAATGGAGCTGACAGGACCTGGGAGGGATCTGGGATGGCTTTGGGATGGCCCTGGGGGTTTCTAGAAGGTTCCTGTTGGTTCTAGAAGGTTCTGCAGGGTTCTGGCAGGTCCTGGCAGGCTCTGGCAGGTCCTGGCAGGTCACTCCCTACTTGCCAGCGATGAGGGGGTTGCGCAGCACCACGATGACCGAACCTGGGATGGATCTGAGAAGGTTCTGGGATGGTTTGGGGATGGCCCTGGGCATTCCTGTTGGTTCTAGAAGGTTCTGCAGGGTCCTGGCAGGTCCTGGCAGGCTCTGGCAGGTCCTGGCAGGTCACTCCCTACTTGCCAGCGATGAGGGGGTTGCGCAGCACCACGATGACCGAGCATGGGATGGATCTGAGAAGGTTCTGGGATAGTTTGGGGATGGCCCTGGGCGTTCCTGTTGGTTCTAGAAGGTTCCAGGAGGCTCTGGCAGGTCCTGGCAGGCTCCAGCAGGTCCTGGCAGGTCACTCCCTATTTCCCAGCAATCAGAGGGTTGCGCAGCACCACGATGACCGAGTCCCCCCGCAGGAACATTTTGGAAATGGAGCTGACAGGACCTGGGAGGGATCTGGGATGGTTTGGGGATGGTCCTGGGGGGTTCCTGTTGGTTCTAGAAGGTTCTAGATGGTTCTGCAGGGTCCTGGCAGGTCACTCCTATTTCCCAGCGATGAGGGGGAGCAGGATGACAGAACCTGGGAGAGATCTGAGAAGGTTCTGGGATGGCCCTGGGGGGTTCCTGTTGGTTCTGGAGGGTTCTAGATGGTTCTGGCAGGTCCTGGCAGGTCCTGGCAGGCTCCGGCAGGTCCTGGCAGGTCACTCCCTACTTCCCAGCAATCAGGGGGTTGCGCAGCACCACGATGACCGAACATGGGATGGATCTGGGATGGTTTGGGGATGGCCCTGGGGGGTTCTAGAAGGTTCTTCAGGGTTCTGGCAGGTCCTGGCAGGTCACTCCTATTTCCCAGCAATCAGGGGGTTGCGCAGCACCACAATGACCGAGCATGGGATGGATCTGGGATGGTTTGGGGATGGTTTGGGGATGGCCCTGGGCATTCCTGTTGGTTCTAGAAGGTTCCTGTTGGTTCTGGCAGGTCCTGGCAGGCTCCGGCAGGTCCTGGCAGGCTCCGGCAGGTCCTGGCAGGTCCCCCTTTATTTCCCAGCGATGAGGGGGTTGCGCAGCACCACGATGACCGAGTCCCCCCGCAGGAACATTTTGGAAATGTACCGATCCTTGTTGACGGGTTTGGATTTTTTCTTGCCTTTGCCGCTCTTGGGCACCTCGGTCCACATTTCCTTCACGTTCTCCAGCACCATGTTACAGTGCCTGGGGGGAAAATGGGATTTTGGGGGAAAATTGGGGATTTTGGGGAAAAACGGGTTTGGGGGAAAATGGGATTTTTTTGTGGAAAATGAGATTTTTTGGGGCGAAAATGGGATTTTTTTTGTGGAAAATGAGATTTTTTTAGGGAGGAAAATGGATTTTTTTGTGGAAAATGGGATTTTTTTGGGGGAAATGGGATTTTTTTGAGGAAAAATGAGATTTTTGTTGTGGAAAATGAGATTTTTTGGGGGGAAAATGAGATTTTTTTTTAGGGAGGAAAAATGGGATTTTTTGTGGAAAATGGGATTTTTTGTGGAAAATGGGATTTTTTTGGGGAAAATGGGATTTTTTTGAGGAAAAATGGGATTTTTTTGTGGAAAATGAGATTTTTTAGGGAAAATGGGATTTTTTTGTGGAAAATGAGATTTTTTGGGGGAAAATGAGATTTTTTTAGGGAGGAAAATGGGATTTTTTGTAGGGAAGGAAAATGGGATTTTGTGGAAAATGGGATTTTGGGGAAAATGGGATTTTTTTGAGGAAAAATGGGATTTTTTTGTGGAAAATGAGATTTTTTTAGGGAAAATGGGATTTTTTTTGTGGAAAATGAGATTTTTTGGGGCGAAAATGGGATTTTTTTTGTGGAAAATGAGATTTTTTTAGGGAGGAAAAATGGGATTTTTTGTGGAAAATGGGATTTTTTTGGGGGAAATGGGATTTTTTTGAGGAAAAATGAGATTTTGTTGTGGAAAATGAGATTTTTTGGGGGGAAATTGGGATTTTTTTTTGTGGAAAATGAGATTTTTTGGGGGGAAAATGAGATTTTTTTTAGGGAGGAAAAATGGGATTTTTTGTGGAAAATGGGATTTTTGTGGAAAATGGGATTTTTTGGGGAAAATGGGATTTTTGGGAAAATGAGATTTTTAGGGAAAATGGATTTTTTTGTGGAAAATGAGATTTTTTGGGGCTTAAAATGGGATTTTTTTTTGTGGAAAATGAGATTTTTTTAGGAGGAAAAATGGGATTTTGTGGAAAATGGGATTTTTTGGGGAAATAGGATTTTTTGAGGAAAAATGAGATTTTTGTTGTGGAAAATGAGATTTTTTGGGGGGAAAATGAGATTTTTTTTTTAGGGAGGAAAAATGGGATTTTTTGTGGAAAATGGGATTTTTTTGGGGAAAATGGGATTTTTTTGAGGAAAAATGGGATTTTTTTGTGGAAAATGAGATTTTTTAGGGAAAATGGGATTTTTTTTGTGGAAAATGAGATTTTTTGGGGAAAATGAGATTTTTTTAGGAGGAAAATGGGATTTTTGTGAAATGATTTTATGGATTTTGGGAAAAATGGATTTTTGTGGAAATGGGAAATTTTGTGAAAATGAGATTTTGGGAAAATGGATTTTTGGAAAATGAGATTTTTAGGAGAAAATGGATTTTGTGAAATGGATTTTTAGGAAAAATGGGATTTTAGAAAAATGAGATTTTTTGTAAAATGAGATTTTGGAAATGAGATTTTTAGGGGGAAAATGGATTTTGTTGTGGAAAATGGATTTTTGGGAAAATGGATTTTTTGATTTTGGAAAGGATTTTGTGGAAAATGAGATTTTTGTAAATGGATTTTAGGAAAATGGATTTTGGAAAATGATTTTTTGAAATGATTTTTGAGGAAAATGATTTTTGGAAATGAGATTTTGAATGATTTGTAATGATTTTAATATTTGAGATTTAAATGGATTGTGAATGATGAAAAGTTTGAATTTTGTGGAAATGGATTTTGAGGAAAATGAGATTTTTTGGAAAATGGATTTTGGGAAAATGAGATTTTTAGGGGAAAATGGATTTTGGAAAATGATTTTGAAAATGATTTTAGGAAAATGGATTTTTGTGAAATGAGATTTAGGAAAATGGATTTTGTAAAATGAGATTTTAAAATGGATTTTGTGGAAAATGAGATTTTAGGAGGAAAATGGATTTTGGGAAAATGGGATTTTGGGGAAAGATTTTGAGGAAAATGAGATTTTTTGTGAAATGGATTTTGGGAAATGGATTTTGAGGAAAATGAGATTTTGTAAATGAGATTTTGGAATTGGGTTTTTGTGAAATAGATTTTGGGAAATGAGATTTTGGAGGAAAATGGATTTTTGGAAATGGGATTTTGGAAATGAGATTTTTTGGAAAATGGATTTTGAAATGGATTTTTGTGGAAATGGATTTTGGGTAAGACTGGATTTTGGAAATGGATTTTGGGGAAAATGAGATTTTTTGTGGAAAATGAGATTTTGGGGAAAATGGGATTTTTTGGAAATGATTTTTTGGAAAAAGATTTTGGGTAAGACTGGGATTTTTGTGAAAATGAGATTTTTGTGAAAATGAGATTTTTGTGAAAATGGATTTTGGGGCAAACTGGATTTTTGGAAATGGGATTTTGGGGTAAGAGCTGGGATTTTTTGGAAATGGATTTTGGGTAAGACTGGATTTTGGAAATGGATTTTGGGAAATGGATTTTGTGAAATGAGATTTTAGAGGAAAATGATTTTGTGAAATGGATTTTGGGGTAAGAGCTGGATTTTTGGGAAATGAGATTTTTGGAAATGAGATTTTAGGTAAGAGCTGGATTTTTGTGGAAATGGATTTTGTGGAAAAGAGATTTTGGGTAAGACCTGGATTTTTGGAAATGAGATTTTTGTGAAAATGAGATTTTTTGTGGAAAATGATTTTGGGTAAAGCTGGATTTTTGAGAAATGGATTTTGGGAAGATGTGGATTTTTGGGAAATGGATTTTGTGAAATGAGATTTTGGAAATGGATTTGGGCTAAGACCTGGATTTTGGGAAATCAGGGGAATGAGGGAACACAGGGACATGGAGATCAATCCCTGGGGTCATCTCGCTCTTGGGCTTGTTCAGCAGCTCCTGGGGACAGTGGGGACAGCAGGGGGACAGCAGGGGGACATTGGGGACATCGTGGGGACATCACAGGGACAGCAGGGAGACACCACGATGTGATTGGGATAGAGGGAAATCAGGGGAATGGGGGGTTACAGAGATCGTTCCATAGGGTCATCTCGCTCTTGGGCTTGTTCAGCAGCTCCTGGGGACATTGGGGACATTGGGGACATCAGGGGGACATTGGGGACATCAGGGGGACATTGGGGACATCGTGGGGACATCACAGGGGCACCACGATATCACAGGGATAGAGGGAAATGAGGGGGAAACAGGGACATGGGGATCGTTCCTCGGGGTCATCTCGCTCTTGGGCTTGTTCAGCAGCTCCTGGGGACATTGGGGACAGCAGGGGGACATCAGGGGGACATTGGGGACATCGTGGGGACATCACAGGGACACCAGGATATCATTGGGATACAGAGAAATCAGGGGAATGAGGGGACACAGGGACATGGAGATCAATCCCCGGGGTCATCTCGCTCTTGGGCTTGTTCAGCAGCTCCTGGGGACATTGGGGACATCAGGGGGACATTGGGGACATCGTGGGGACATCACAGGGACACCACGATGTCATTGGGATACAGAGAAATCAGGGGAATGGGGGGTTATAGAGATCGTTCCATGGGATCATCTCACTCTTGGGCTTGTTCAGCAGCTCCTGGGGACAGTGGGGACAGCAGGGGGACATTGGGGACATCGTGGGGACATCACAGGGACACCACGATGTCATTGGGATACAGAGAAATCAGGGGAATGAGGGGACACAGGGACATGGAGATCAATCCCTGGGGTCATCTCGCTCTTGGGCTTGTTCAGCAGCTCCTGGGGACAGTGGGGACAGCAGGGGGACAGTGGGGACATCAGGGGGACATTGGGGACATCACAGGGACAGCAGGGAGACACCACGATGTCATTGGGATAGAGGGAAATGAGGGGAATGAGGGGTTACAGAGATCGTTCCATGGGGTCATCTCGCTCCTGGGCTTGTTCAGCAGCTCCTGGGGACAGTGGGGGGACAGTGGGGACATCAGGGGGACATTGGGGACATCGTGGGGACATCACAGGGACATCACGATGTCATTGGGATACAGAGAAATCAGGGGAATGGGGGTTATAGAGATCGTTCCATGGGGTCATCTCGCTCTTGGGCTTGTTCAGCAGGCTCCTGGGGACAGTGGGGGGACATTGGGGACAGCAGGGGGACAGTGGGGACATCGTGGGGACATCACAGGGACACCAGGGAGACACCACGATATCACAGGGATAGAGGGAAATCAGGGGAATGAGGGGTTACAGAGATCGTTCCATGGGGTCATCTCGCTCTTGGGCTTGTTCAGCAGCTCCTGGGGACATTGGGGGACAGTGGGGACATCAGGGGGACATTGGGGACATCAGGGGGACATCACAGGGGCACCACGATGTCATTGGGATACAGAGAAATCAGGGGAATGAGGGGTTACAGAGATCGTTCCCTGGGGTCATCTCGCTCTTGGGCTTGTTCAGCAGCTCCTGGGGACACCAGGGACAGCAGGGGGACATTGTGGGGACATTGGGGACATCAGGGGGACAGTGGGGACATCAGGGGGACATCACAGGGACACCAGGACATCACAGGGATAGAGGGAAATGAGGGGGACACAGGGACATGGGGA
The DNA here is from genome assembly GCA_030060385.1 of Muscicapa striata striata. Classification (NCBI taxonomy): domain Eukaryota; kingdom Metazoa; phylum Chordata; class Aves; order Passeriformes; family Muscicapidae; genus Muscicapa; species Muscicapa striata. Next base: position 53,289 of record JAREIS010000983.1, read on the forward strand.
TCATTCCATGGGGTCATCTCGCTCTTGGGCTTGTTCAGCAGCTCCTGGGGACACCAGGGGGACAGTGGGGACATTGTGGGGACATTGGGGACATCAGGGGGACAGTGGGGACATCAGGGGGACATCACAGGGACACCAGGATATCACAGGGATAGAGGGAAATGAGGGGAATGAGGGGACATGGGGATCGTTCCTCGGGGTCATCTCGCTCTTGGGCTTGTTCAGCAGCTCCTGGGGACATTGGGGACATCAAGGGGACAGTGAGGACACCAGGGGGACATTGGGGACATCAGGGACATCAAGGGGACACCCGGATCCTGCGGACAGGGACACGACAAGACAGGGTGGGACGGGGATGGGGACACTGGGACAAATTTGGGGACACCAGGGCAAGGATGGAGATACCAGGACAGGTTTGGGGACACGGGATGGGGACACTGGACAGGAGGTTTGGGGACACAATATAGGGCTGGGGACACCGGGACAGATGTGGGGACAGCGGGACAGGTTTGGGGACACCGGGACAGGTTTGGGGACACTAGGCCAGATTTGGGGACACTAGGCCAGATTTGGGGACACCGGACAGGTCTGGGGACAGCGACAGGCCCAGGACGGCGACAGAAGCGGGGACAGGCCCGGGCCTCTCCCGTTCCGCCGCCCCCGAGCCCCCATTCCCCAGTTCCGCCTCTCCCCAGTTCCCCCCGCTCGCCCCCCGCTCCCCCATCCCCCACTCCCCTCCCTGATCCTCCCCATTCCCATTTCCCCCCGTTTTTCCCGTTTTTTTTCCCGTTTTCCCCGGTTTTTCCCCGTTTCCCCCCGCCGCTCTCACATGGCTGCCGCTCTCCCGCTCCCGCCGCTTCCGCCGAACTTCCGGGTCACGGCGTGGGCGGAGCCACTTCCGGGTCACGGCGTGGGCGGAGCCACTTCCGGTTCACCGCGGGGCGGCGGCCAATGGGATCGCGGGTGGGCGTGGTCACGCAAGTGGGCGTGGCCTGGGAGGGGGCGGGGTCTCGAGGGAATTTGGGGGTCCCGGAGGAATTTTGGGGTCCCAGATGGAAATTTGGGGGGATCCAGGGGGGTTTGTGGGGTCTCAGAGGGGACTTTGGGGGTCCCAGAGGAGAATTTGGGGGCATCCAGGGGGTTTGTGGGGTCTCAGAGGGGACTTTGGGGGTCCCAGAGGAGAATTTGGGGGCATCCAGGGGGGTTTGTGGGGTCTCAGAGAGGATTTTGGGGGTCCCAGAAGAGAATTTGGTGACATCCAGGAGGGTTTGTGGGGTCTCAGAGGGGATTTTGGGGTCCCAGAGAGGAATTTGGGGGTCCCAGAGGGGATTTTGGGGTCCCAGAGGGAAATTTGGGGGCCTCAGAGGAGTTTGGGGGGTCTCAGAGGGGATTTTGGTGCCTTGTGAGGGATTTTGGGGAATCCCAAGGGAATTTGGGGGGTCTCAGAGGGGATTTTGGGGTCCCAGAGAGGAATTTGGGGGTCCCAGAGGGGATTTTGGAGGTTCCAGAGGGGAATTTGGGGGTCCCAGAGGAATTTGGGGGGTGTTAGAGGGGATTTTGGTGCCTTGTGAGGGATTTTGGGGAATCCCAAGGGAATTTGGGGGGTCTCAGAGGGGATTTGTGGATATTGAGAGGGATTTGGGGGTTCATAGGGAAATTTGGGGCATCTCAGAGGAATTTGGGGTCTCAGGGGGATTTTGGGATATTGAGAAGAGTTTTGGGCGGTCCCAGGGAAATTTGGGAGGATCTCGGAGGGAATTTGGGGATGTTGCGAGGGGTTTTGGGAGGTCTCTGGATTTTTTGGGGAGTCCCAGAGGGGATTTCGGGCTATTTAGGGAGATTTTGGGGGGTCCCGGGAGAATTTGGAGGGTCTCAGAGGGGATTTGGGCGGTTCCTGGGGGGATTTTGGGGGTCTCAGGGAAGATTTTGGGGGGATTCCGGGGGGCGTGGGCGTGGTCTCGGGGGCTGTGAGTGACACGCGCCAAAGGGGGCGTGGCCAAAATATTTGAGTGACGTTTCCTCATCACAATGGGCGTGGTCTCAGGGGGCGTGGCTGCCCAGGTGAAAGGTGGGGGTGGGGATTAGGGGCGTGGTCGTAACGTGGGCGTGGCCTGGGAAAGGTGTGGCCGAACAGGGCGTGGTCCTGAAAAAAGGGGCGTGTCCCAAAGGGGGTATTTTGGGGAGGGGTCGCGTCCTGTGGGGTAAATAGGGGAGGGGGTGTCATCTATTTAATGGGCGTGGCTAATTCAAACTGGGCGTGGCCTGCGGGGTGTGGCATTACCTTAAGGGGCGTGTGCAAAAAAAGGGGGGCGTGTCCCACGGGGGTATTTTGGGGAGGGGGCGTGTCCCAGTGAGGGGTGGCCGGGGCGAAGGGGGCGTGGCCTCGTAGGGGGCGTGAGCGGGGCGAAGGGGGCGTGGCCAGAGAAGGGGCGTGGCCTCGAGGGGGCGTGGCCGAGGAGGGGCGTGGCCTCGCAGGGGGCGTGGCCGAGGAGGGGCTCGGCGCGGTGGGTGCGAGGGCGCGGCAGCGGCGGCCATGGACGGCGGCCCGGGCCGAGGTACGGGGGGACGGGGGACACCCAGGGAATTTGGGGAGGGGTCCCGAGGGTTGAGACCCCCGGATGGGTCAGCGTGAACGGGGGTCCTGGAATGCGACCCCGGGGCGGGGGTCCGGGAATGCGACCCCGGGGCGGGGCCCGAGCCCGGGGCGGGGTCCTGGGCGGTTGGGACCCTCGGGGGGTCGGGGCTCGGTTTGAGGGGGTCCCGGGGCTGGAATTGCCGGGGGTCCGGGATCGGTCACCGGGGGTGGGGTCCGGTCCGGGACCCTCGGGGGCGGGGTCCGGTTGATTTTAGGGGTCCCGGGACCCCGGAAAGGGCGGGATCGGTACCGGGGGTCTCGGACTGGGACCCCGAGGGGGCGGGGTCCGGTTGATTTTGGGGTCCCAGGACCCTCGGGGGGCGGGGGTCCGGTTGATTTTGGGGTCCCGGAACAGGAATTTTGGGGAGGGGGAAGGCGGGATCCGCCCCCCTTTGGTTGTCCCAGCCCAGGACCCCCGGGGGCAGGATCGGGAGGCGGGGGTCCCGGGGGCGATTTTGGGGGTCCCGTGGCAGAATGGGGGGGTCGGGACCCGCCCCCCAACCGGGGGGGGGGGACACGAGAGGAATTTGGGGACTTTGGGGACTTTGGGGACTTTGGGGAGGTCCCGGATCTGGGTGGGACCCCCCGAATTGGGGGGGGGTCGGTCCCACGTGGCACCCGAGGGGGGGTCCCGGCACGGGGGGGGCTCAGGGACCCCCCAAAATGTCGGTGCGGGGTCACGGAGCGCTCGGGGGGGACACGGGGGGGACACGCGTGGGGTCCTGGGGGCTGTGCTGGTCCCAGTTAGTGACTGGTACTGGTTCCAGTTAGCGGCTGGTACTGGTCCCAGTTAGTGACTGGTACTGGTGCCATTCAGATCACAGCGCTGGTTCCAGTTAGCGCCTGGTACTGGTTCCAGTTAGTGCTTGGTGCTGTCCCAGTTAGTGACTGGTGCTGGTCCCAGTTAGTGAATTGTACTGGTCCCAGTTAGTGACCTGTACTGCTCTCAGTTAGCGCCTGGTACTTGTCCCAGTTAGTGAATGGTGCTGGTCCCAGTTAGTGACCTGTACTGGTTCCAGTTAGCGCCTGGTACTGCTCTCAGTTAGCGCCTGGTACTGGTCCCAGTTAGTGAATGGTACTGGTCCCAGTTAGTGCCTGGTACTGGTCCCATTCAGATCACGGTGCTGGTCCCAGTTAGCGCCTTGTACTGGTTCCGGTTAGCACCTGGTACTGGTCCCAGTCCCATTCCCGTGCTGGTCCCAGTCCCATTCCAGTGCTGGTCCCGGTTCCATTCTGGTTCTGGTCCCAGTCCCATTCTCATACTGGATCCAGTCCCATTCCCATGCTGGTACCAGTTAGTGCTCGGTCCCAGTTCCATTCCTGTACTGGTACCAGTTCCATTCCGCTGCTGGTCCCAGTTACTACCCTGTACTGGTCCCATTCCCATTCCAGTACTGGTCCCAGTTAGTGCCGTGTACTGGTCCCAGTTAGTGACCGGTACTGGTCCCAGTTATTGCCCGGTACTGGATTCAGTCCCATTCCCGTGCTGGTACCAGTTAGTGCTCAATACTGGTCCCAGTCCCATTCCCGTACTGGATCCAGCCCCATTCTCATGCTGGTACCAGTTAGTGCTCAGTCCCAGTCCCATTCCAGTACTGGTCCCAGTTATTGCCCGGTACTGGTCCCAGTCCCATTCCAGTACTGGACCCAGTCCCATTCCGGTGCTGGTCCCAGTTCCATTGCCGTACTGGTCCCAGTTAGTGACTGGTACTGGTTCCAGTCCCATTGCGGTGCTGGTCCCAGTCCCATTCCCGTGCTGATCCCAGTCCCATTCCCGTGCTGGTCCCAGTTCCATTGCCGTACTGGTCCCAGTTAGTGACTGGTACTGGTTCCAGTCCCATTCCGGTACTGGACCCAGTCCCATTCCCGTGCTGGTCCCAGTTAGTGCTTGGTACTGATCCCAGTCAGTGCTCGGTACTGGTCCCAGTCCCATTCCTGTGCTGATACCAGTTAGTGCTCGGTACTGGTCCCAGTCCCATTCCGGTGCTGGTCCCAGTCCCATTCCCGTGCTGGTCCCAGTTCCATTGCCGTACTGGTCCCAGTTAGTGACTGGTGCTGGTTCCAGTCCCATTCCGGTGCTGGTCCCAGTTCCATTGCCGTACTGGTCCCAGTTAGTGACTGGTACTGGTTCCAGTCCCATTCCGGTGCTGGTCCCAGTCCCAACCCGCCCGTTCCCGCGTTCCCGCCCCCTCATTTACATGAATCTCCCTTGATTTGCATATCCCCGCCCCTCATTTGCATAAATCGATCTTGATTTGCATATCCCCGCCCCTCATTTGCATGAATCTCCCTTCATTTGCATATCCCGGCCCCTCATTTGCATGGCCCCGCCCCTCGGGCCCCCGAGCTCCCCCGGCCGCGGCCCCCGGGCTCGGAGCCAGGGCCGGGACCGGGAACGGGAACAGGGAGCGGGAACAGCGGGAACAGCGCGTCCCGGGCGCGGCACGTGCGCGGCCCCACGGCAAAAACGGGGGGGAAACGGGGCGGGAAATGGGGGAAACGGGAAAAACGGCAAAAAACCCGGCGGGAAACGGCGGGAAAATGGGGGGAAACGGCGAAAAAATGGGGGAAATGGCAAAAAAACCCGGGGGGAAACGGCGGAAAAATGGGGGGAAAATGGGAAAAAACCCGGGGGAAACGGCGAAAAAATGGGGGAAATGGCAAAAACCCGGGGGAAACGGCGGGAAAATGGGGGAAAATAGCAAAAACCGGGGGAAACTGAGAAAAAATGGGGAAAATGGGAGAAAACGGCAAAACCCGGGGGAAACGGCGGGAAAATGGGGAAAAAAGCAAAAACCGGGGGAAACTGAGGAAAAATGGGGGAAAATGGGAGAAAACGGCAAAAAACCCGGGGAAACGGCGGAAAAATGGGGGAAATGGCAAAAAAATGTGGGAAAATGGCAAAAAACCGGGGGAAACGGCAAAAAAATGGGGAAAAATAGCAAGAAACCCGGGGGGAAACTGAGAAAAAATGGGGGGAAAATGGGAGAAAACGGCAAAAAACCCGGGGGGAAACGGCGGAAAAATGGGGGGAAATGGCAAAAAAATGTGGGAAAACGGCAAAAAAATCCGGGGGGAAACGGCGAAAAAATGGGGGGAAAATGGCAAAAAAACCCGGGGGGAAACGGCGAAAAAATGGGGAAAATAGCAAAAAAACCCGGGGAAACGGCGAAAAAATGGGGAAAAAATGGGAGAAAACGGCAAAAAAATGGGGGGAAAAAGGGGAAAATAGCAAAAATCCCGGGGAAAACAGCGAAAAAATGGGGGGAAATGGAGGAAAAATGGGGGGAAATGGGAAAAACGGCAAAAAACCCGGGGGGAAACAGCGAAAAAATGGGGATATGGGACACAGGAATGGGAGCACACAGGAAATCATGGGAAGATGGGAAATTGGGAAAAAATGGGGGAGAAATGGGAAAAAATGGGGAAAATAGGAAATCCGGAAAAACGGGGGGAAACACTGAAAAAATGCGTGAAAATGGTGAAAAAATGGGGGGAAACAGCAAAAAAATAGGGAAAAATTGGAATATGGGACACGGGAATGGGAGCACACAGGAAATCATGGAAAGATGGGAAATTGGAAAAAAATGGGAGAAATGGGAAAAAATGGGAAATATGGGGGGAAATGGGGGAAATGGGAAAAAGAAAAAAAAAACGGGGTGGAAATGGGAAAAAATGGGGAAAAATGAGGAAAAATGAGGAAAAATGGAAGAGGGAAATAAGGAAAAATGGGAGGAAATGGTGAAAAAATGGGGGGGAAAGGAAAAAATGGGAAAAATTGGGGGAAATTGGGAAAAAATTGGGGGGAAATTGGAAAAAAAAGAGGAAAATGGGAAAAATGGGAAAAATGGGAATATGGGATGGTGGGAACACAAGGAAATGGGAAGTTGGGAATTTGGGGTGCACTGGGGGGTTTTGGGGATACCGGGGGGGTTTGGGGTGAATTCGGGGATTTTGGGGTTCAGTTTTTGGGGTCCCCCCCAGGCCGATCCCTCGGGACAAGATGGGGTTCACTGGGGGATGTTTTGGGGGGATTTTGGTGATACAGGGATGGTTTTTGGTGCTGAATTCGGGGTTTTTGGGGTTGAATTCGGGGTTTTGGGGGTTCAATTTTTGGGGTCCCCCCCAGGCCGACCCCCGAGGGCCGCCGGGAGCGCTCCCGGGCCAGGGTGGGGTTCACTGGGGGATGTTTTGGGGGATTTTTTTGGCACACAGGAAGGGTATTTGTGTTACAATGGGGTTTTTGGGGTTGAATTCGTGGTTTTTGGGGTTCAAGTCGGGGATTTTGGGGTTCAATTTTTGGGGTCCCCCCCAGGCCGACCCCTCGGGACAAGATGGGGTTCACTGGGGGATGTTTTGGGGGGATTTTGGTGATACAGGGATGGCTTTTGGAGTTGAATTCGGGGTTTTTGGGGTTGAATTCGGGGTTTTTGTGGTTCAAGTCGGGGTTTTTAGGGTTGAATTTTTGGGGTCCCCCCCAGGCCGACCCCCGAGGGCCGCCGGGAGCGCTCCCGGGACGCGGCGCGCTGCCGGCGCAGCCGCGAGGCCGAGGTGTTCGGGCAGTTGGCGCTGGCGCTGCCCTTCGCCCGCGGGGTCAGCGCCCACCTGGACAAGGCGTCCATCATGCGGCTGACCATCAGCTACCTGCGCGTGCACCGCCTGCTGGCCGCGGGTGCGCGCATGAACCCCAAAATATCCCTGAACCCCGAAAATCCATCCCTGAACCCCGAAAATCCATCCCCGAACCCCCAAAATCCATCCCTGAAACCCCAAAATACAGCGGGACCCCCGGGATCCATAGGGAGCCCCGCCCCCGGACCATCAGCTACCTGCGCGTGCACCGCCTGCTGGCCGCGGGTGCGCGCATGAACCCCAAAATATCCCTGAACCCCCAAAATCCATGGGAGCCCATCCCCGAACCCCAAAATCCAGCGGGACCCCAGGATCCACAGGAGCCCCGCCCCGGACCATCAGCTACCTGCGCGTGCACCGCCTGCTGGCCGCGGGTGCGCGCCCGAACCCCCAAATATCCATCCCTGAACCCCAAAAATCCATCCCTGAACCCCCAAAATACAGCGGGACCCCCGGGATCCATAGGGGAACCCCCGGCCCCGGACCATCAGCTACCTGCGCGTGCACCGCCTGCTGGCCGCGGGTGCGCGCATGAACCCCAAAAATCCATCCCTGAACCCCGAAAATCCATGGGGAGCCCATCCCCGAACCCCAAAATACAGCGGGACCCCCGGGATCCATAGGGAACCCCCGGGATCCATAGGGGAACCCCCGCCCTCGGACCATCAGCTACCTGCGCGTGCACCGCCTGCTGGCCGCGGGTGCGCGCATGAACCCCAAAATACCCCTGAACCCCAAAATCCATCCCTGAACCCCCAAAATCCAGCAGGACCCCGGGATCCATAGGGGAAGCCCCGCCCCCGGACCATCAGCTACCTGCGCGTGCACCGCCTGCTGGCCGCGGGTGCGCGCCCGAACCCCAAAAATCCATCCCTGAACCCCCAAAATATCCCTGAACCCCGAAAATCCATCCCTGAACCCCCAAAATCCAGCGGGACCCCCGGGATCCATAGGGAATCCACCCCGAACCCCAAAATTAGCCGGGAACCCCGAAAATCCATGGGGAATCCATCCCTGAACCCCAAAATACAGCGGGACCCCCCAGAAATCCCAAATACCCCGGGACACCCCGAAAATACAGCGGGACCCCAGAAATCCACAGGAACCCACCCCGAACCCCAAAAATACTCCGGGACCCCCGAACCCCAAAAATACAGCAGGACCCCGGAATCCATAGGGACCCCCGAACCCCAAAAATCCCCCAGACCCTCCCCACGTCCCTGGGTGGTCCCAACCAAGGGGGGGGCGGGTTTTACCCTCAGCGCCCCGAGACCCCCGACCCCTTTTGGGGACCCCCCAAATTTTTGGGGACCCCCTGACACCCCCAGACCCCTCCCAAAACCCGCTAGAGACCCCCACCCCCCCAAAACCCCCAAAAATCCCTGAACAGCCACACCCAAAGGGGTGGGACAAATTTTACCCTCACCCCCCCATCCCCCCGACCTTTTTGGGGACCCCCAAATTTTGGGGACCCCTGACACCCCAGACCCCTCCCCAAAACCCCCTTGACACCCCCAAACGCCCCCAAACCCCCAAAAATCCCTGAACAGCCACACCCAAAGGGGTGGGACAAATTTTACCCTCACCCTCCCATCCCCCCCGACCTTTTTGGGGACCCCAAATTTTGGGGACCCCCTGACTCCCTCAGAGACCCCCAATCCCCCAAACCCCTCTAGAGCCCCCAAACCCCCAAAAATCCCTGAACAGCCACACCCAAAGGGTGGGACAAATTTACCCTCACCCCCATCCCCCCCGACCTTTTTGGGGATCCCAAATTTTTGGGGACCCCCTGACGCCCCCGGGGGCCCCCCCAGGCGCGTGGGCGGCGGCGGCCGAGGCCGTGGACAGCTGCTACCTGCAGGCGCTGAGCGGCTTCGTGATGGTGCTGAGCGAGGGCGGGGACATGATCTACCTGTCCGAGAACGTCAGCCGCCTGCTGGGGCTCAGCCAGGTGACCCCAAAATCCGCCCGGGCCGCCCCAAAAATCCGCCCGGGGGAGCCCCAAAATCTGTGCGGGGGTGGAGCCCAAAATCTGCCCGGGGCACCCCAAAAATCCGCCCGGGGGAACCCCAAAATCTG